>CP099848.1:29333597-29586097 GCA_030062745.1 Capitulum mitella | reverse complement strand
GATCACCGGCAACCGTGTCTGGTGGCTTTGATGGGTAACAATCCGGCTCGGTGCGTGGGGTAAATTCTTCCATCACCGCATTTTCTAAACCACCAACGTAAGTCAAACAAATTATCAGCTGGCATTACGACCAGCACCGAAGTGACTAACAGTTTGGGTGAACGCTATTTGGCCATGACTGCCAATACTGAATCCAGAGCAGGCCATCAAATAAAGCACGGCGCAACGGAAAGAAACGGTGAATTAAAGCTGGACAGCAGACAAACATAATACGATCATAATCGACATGGGGATAATGGTGCGAAAATAACCGTAGGCAGGATAACTGGAATGAAACTACTTTCGGACGGAAGACATCGGGAAATAAAGCTGGAGTAATAAAGCTAGTATAAAACGCCTGCCGATCGGCAATGCTGGGCACGCATTCCGCATGCCCAGCTCAATTTCTACAGCTAAATTTCCCGTGTTCGAAAATGGCAGACGGCCGCACTAAGATTTGCACGACGCGATTTCTGTCATCACCGCCCGTGGACGGGTCGTTAACACGGCTGACCGGCCTCCCCTCCCCTGAGTTCTGGCGCCGCCCCGACGTCTTTCTTAACTCTGAGTTTGGCCGTTTTGGTCATTGTCTGGAAATTAAGCCTGACTGCACCTCTCCTGAGCCCTGGTACCGCCCTGACCTCACTTTCATCTCCTGAGCACTCACACCACCAAAAGCCCGCCCCTCTGCTCCTGAGCCCTGACGCCGCCCCTGGCCGTCCCTCCGCTCCGGACCCCTGACGCCGCCCCTGACCGTCCTTCCGCTCCGGATCCCTGGCACCGCCTCTGCGGCCGCCGTACCAGATGTCCTGCGGAGGCCGGACACGGCGCAGGACGGAGGGCGCGGCCGCCGCCCGATTGGCCCCACTCGGCGCTAAAAGCGGCCGCGGCGCGAGCCGGGTCGGCCCGAGCTGTTGGAGCGAGCCCCGACAGGTGACGCCGGCCCCACGCCAGAGCCGCCGCCGCCGCCGCCCCCACGTTCGGTTCAGCAGTCGGGAGTCAGATCGGACCGTACGAAGAGCATTACAATCCCTAAAACGCTCTGAAAACGACTCATGAGCGCTCAGCACCAACGACGAATTCCAATGCGTAGGGGTTAAAGTGTCGTGTAGATGATCAAAATTCTGTCTTCGACGCCCCAGGTTTGAGTTATGTTGTCATATTTTGCTCAAGTCGCACACCTATCCGAGCCGCGTGCATCCCCGGGGAAGGCAGCGCCCAAAGGACACGACAGACGCAACCAGGCTCGGGAGCTTGTTTGCGTCAACACCGCGCACTGCACGCAACACGTCGCGACTCACCGCGGTCCCACGAAGTGCGGCGCCTCGTTCGAAGTAGGTTGCGAACGTTCTGCCCACTCTCATCACCCTCCGATGCCGGACCGCACCGTCCACGTCCGGCGGCCCAAGCCCCCCGCCGGCCAGCCGCACAGCACACAGCGCACAGCCCGCAGCGCACAGCACACAGCGCACAGCCAGCAGCGGCTGCCGTAGCCTCGCAATGCAGCTCGCCGGCGGGCGGCAGCCGGCGCGGATGCCGCTCCAGTTTTTCGCCGGCGGCCGGCGGCGGTTCTGGCGCGTCGTTTTGCCGCGCCGGGATTGTAGCCCATTCAGCCGGCTGCTGCTCGGCGGGCGCCGGCTCAATGGCCGGCCCGCAGAAAGACGCGCGAGTGTTGTGGTCGGCGTGTGAACAGATCCGCGGATGGCGCGCTGATCTCGAAAGAAATAGGCGAAACGAGTGGCGCTCTTCTCCGGGCCGTCGCAACTCGAGATGCAGCCTCTCGCGTGATGGAGCGCACAAGTTCCCTCCGCAAGCCACGCCCATGAGTTTTATCGTTGATGGAAAGCAAACAACCCGTTAAGCCGGTGATCCTTAGCTCTCCGCGTACATAAAACAGTATGTGATTCCGTTACCGACAGGTTCCTGAGCAGCTGCTCCCACGGCCACGCCAGCAGCAAGAGGTGAACTACCTTACAGACAAAACGATTCGTCCCGAGCACGAAAACGCCGCCCGCTAACGGCCTCCCCCTGCCGCCGGGTCACCTGTCGGCTCGTCCGCAGCTCGCCCAGCTCGCCGTCTCCCTCTCCCCGCGTGCGCGATAAGCTTGACGAATGCACCGGTGGCGGCGGCGGCCGCGCGCCGCACGCGGCCAGTCTCCGCGAGCGGCCGTTCAATTAATGCAGCCCCATTAGATTACAAACTTTAAGAGTGGCCCGGCCGCCGGTGCACGTCTCTATTTGACTTGGTAATCCATCAGGAGCGGCCCCTCCAGCCGGCGGTGTCGAACTCGGGCGGCGCGGGGCAGCATCACCCGCCGCCCCGGCGGCGTGTCGCCGTAAGTGGTGCTCCTTCGCGGCGCCCCGTGGCGACCATGCTGCGGGGAGTCGAGAGGCAACGACTTTGAGAGCTTCGCGAAAAGATCCAGTCGTGTGGCGCCGTGAGCGGGTACTCCTCTTCGTCGCGTCGTTTGCTTTGGACCGCAGAGCCTGTCGGCGGGCTGCCATGTACCGACCACAGAGCCCATCTACGTAGTCTTTCTCCACGGCGATGCTTTTCGAAATTTACCGGCTCTATCCGCGTGCTGTTTCTGTTCGTTTCTCTTTTTAGTGCACAGGGAGGGTCCGGCGGACGTCCGCCACGGAGCTGCCGTCGCATTCAGACGACGTCTCCGAGCGGCCTCGGACCCGCGTCCCCGCCTGACCGTCCTCCGCGTGCCGCGTCGTCCGCGGAGCCGCCGCCCGCCGGCCGCCGGCCTGTAAAGCAATTAGGGCGCCGCGCCGGCCGCCGCCAGCCGGCCCCGCCGTTTAGGTCGCCTCGTTCTCGGATTAGCCGGCAAGCCGCATAATGCCGCGCCGACCGGCAGGTGAGCGGCGGAAAATCGCCGAACCAATCCCTTGCGCACGCGCCGCCGCCGCCGCCGGTGCCGACTCGCCGCCGGCGGCGGCGGCGGCGAGACGCGTCGGCAGTCATGTGACGAGCCGGTGGACTGTCACGTAGCCACGTGGCCGCGCCAGTGGTATCAACTAGCCATTGACTCCCGGGGTATGCATGTCGAGCTGGCACGCTGCCAGGATTGACTTCGCCCGATGGAATGCACCGGGTGTCGCGCTGAATTCTGACCAGCTGGGCTCGACTTTACGAGAGGATTCCTGTCGGTCGGCGCTCACGGGCATTCCGAATGCGATTCTTCTGCGCGCGGCTAATGAATAACACGTAGTTATCGAGGAATGTTTCGCCGCATAAAACAGCTTGAGCACCTGGCATGACAGGCCATCAATCCGGTCGCAGCGGAGATGAAACGGGGCGCAACACCTGACATCGAACCCAGATCTTTGAATTCAGAAATTAGCATGCCTCATGTCCCACGATGAATCAAACAAAGCTCGACCTTTTCTCGCAACGTGCTGGAAGAAAACCGATGCTGCTAAACGGTGGAAGAGAGAGACCTCATACTGATAGGACTGTCTGCTCCAAGGCGTATGCTAAGCATCGCATTCGGCTTCCAGCACCCTGCCTGAAGTCGTCCTGCCGTCCGGAACGAGGCCCACCACGCGAGAACATCCCAATTTCTGTCGGCCGTCCATCTGACCCTTCCCACCTCCCCCGACGCCTGCTCCGCACCCGCCGCTCCGTCTCCCCACCGTGACGCGTGCGCTGCGCCGCGCGGCGATGATATCGCGTCACGCGCCCCGCCGCGCGCGCGTCGGGTCGCGCGCCGCTCGGACCGCCCGCCAATGCGTCATCGGACCGCGCGGCGCGCCGTGGCGGCTCGCGCCATTAATTCATGCCGTCGCCGGCCGACGGATGGCGCGCTCGTCGCGATTTCGCGCGCCCGTCGCGGCTGGGTGGGCCGGCTCGTGAGCTGGGCAGAGGGGCGGGGAGTACGGCGGAGGCAGAGGCAGGCGGAGACAGGTGGGGCGGTGAAGGAGGGGTGGAGGGCCGAACCAGAGAGCTGAACGCGGAGCCCGGAGAGATGAATGAATGTGAATAGTTTTTGGCGGTTGCGGAGCCCTGCGATTGTGGCTGTTTCGAACACCGGAAATATTCGGTGTCTGGCAGGGGATGACAGCTGTTTCGCGCAATTCATTGCAAAGAGCATATCAAGAAACTACGAAAAAAATCAGTTGCCAAGGCAGGTAAAGAAAAAGAATGATCACAAAAGGGACAGACGGGGAAGAGATAGATAGACAGAGAGGAGGGGGTAGAGCGAGGGGAGAGGCGAGAGACAGAAAAGGGATAAAAATACTGAAAAAAGAGCGAGATGCAAAGCATGTAAGTAAGATCATAGTAAGATCATGTAAAGTAGAGGCGTGGAGTACGAGGGATAGAAGACATAAACACAGAAAGAGACAGGGGCAAAGGAAGAGAGACAGCAGTGAGTATCTGTTCTGTGTTGCTAAGAGGTGCTTGCTTTGATGCGCTACAGCGGATCATTTTCACCGCAACTAGCCACTCTCCTGACTCTTCCTGCGTCAGGCAGCACCGCTAAACAAATTGCCTGCGATTCCGCGCCGCGAAAACTCCTCCGAAACTGTGTCCTTGTTGACTCAAACAGACTGCATGACGACATAAGCAGCGTCCGGCCAGACGTCCGCAAACACGTCGCCCCGCTGACGCCTTTTAACGGCGCCGCCGCAGCCGGCCGACACCTGGCGGCGTGCTGGCGCGCGGCAGACGCGCGGCCGGGCCGGCATCTGCATACAGCGGCCCGGCCGCGGCCGCTCAGGGGTCAGTAGCGAAGAGCAACGTCCGTCTCGCTTGGCTGCCTCGGCGGGCGTTCCCTATTGTAAGTCCGCATCGGCCCCCAGGCTCGAACGAGTGCAACCTTGTCAGGCCGGCTGACCCACAGCTCGGCAGGCCGGCCGGCCAGACATGGGCATCTCCGGGGCAGAGGACCTCGAGCAGGCTTAGTGCGAGGGCTCATTCAGAAGGGCGCTTCCGCGGTGAATTATGAATTATGAATTACGAATTATAAATTACGAATTTAAACTGAAGCGATAACAGAAGTTTGGAACAGGCTTGTCCATTTGCTTCTTATGCTTGCCACTTTAGATGTAGGTAAGTGATAGCGGCAACTCAGCGTAGCATCTTTAAGATGCATCAGGATTCAAACAAATCTCGCTCAAGTAGCAGTGTTTTGGTGCTTACTGCACCGACGAGACCCAGGCTAGGTCCATCGCTAGTTTCAGGACATGACCGTAACAAGCTTCCCGATCAGGGGCGTAGCCAGGATTCCGCCCAGGGGGCCAAATCGGATTAAGGGGCCCTCGTAACCAATGGGGGCCTTCGCCAAGGGTGAATCCAAAATTTCGCCAAGGCGGGGGGAAGGGGTGGAGGCGAATGGTCAGCGCGGAGTGCCCATTTTTTGCCCTTCAGATATGAAAAATGATGTAATTTTGCTTTTTTATCATATCAGATGACAAAAAAATCCAAATGCGTCACCTTATTTGAGAAAATCTTGCGTTTTTTTCCCGAACAAGGTGGCCGAAATATGACAAAAGAGGCAAGACTTTAGACGGTTCCTCCCCTCTCCCCATTTAAAACATGGTGTCTGTATCTGGTCCAGGAGCCCGTCTGACCCCCACCCCCATACCGTAGCTTCTGGGGATTTTTGTCAGCTTAGTTTAGGTTTCCTCTCGCACTTTTAGCGATTTCGAGCCGTTTGCCAGTTTCGCGTGCCCTGCGGGACGTCTCAGGCGCTCCTTCGGCAGTTCCGGGGCACCTCGAACAGTCTCAGGGACCCATCTGATGGCATGATAGCAGTTTCAGGGACGCTTGAGCCATCTCGGGTTTCCTTCTGTCGTCCCTGGGACGTTTTTGCCGTCTAAGGAGCCCCAGTCACTAAAAAGGGCCCTTTGTAAGTCTCTCTCTGCCGTGACAGAGGCGCCTCTGGTAGTCCTCTAGGTCCTTGGGTGGTTTCAGGAGCAGTCTGGACGTCTCACGGTCTGGTAGTTTCAGACGCCGCTCTAGTCGTCTCAAGGGCCGCTGTTGCCAGAGACTTCTAGTTATCAGTCTCAAAGGTCCCTCTCTAGCAGTCTCAGTGGACCCGGTGTGGTCCTGGGTGTCCCTCTTATCGTCTCTGGGAAACATGTTTGCCTTGTCAGGGGCCTTCTGTCAGTTACAAAAGACCTTTTGGCAATTCCAGGGCTCCTGTGCAGTGTCATAGGTCCTCTGGCCGTCTCCGGCAGTCCCCATGGCTGTATCAGGGGTCTTCCTCTGTTACATGAGGTATATCTGGCAGTCTTTTAGGGCCCCTCTAGCCGTAACAAGGCTTTTGTTGGCGCTCCAGGGTCTCACTGGCAGTCTCGGGGGGACCTCGCCCGTGCCACGAGCCCGCTCATTACACTCGGGGACGCTCTGGACGTCTAGCGCCCCATAAAACCCAAATATCGTCTCAGAGGACCTCTTATCGTCTTTGCCTTGCAGGGGCCCTGCAATCTTTTTGGCGGTATCAGGGGTCATCTGCGGTGTACGGGTCATCTTGCCGTCTCAGAAGCCACCTGACTTTCCCGGGGTCCCTGACAGCATCAAGAATCCATCAAGGTTTCAAAAAGGCCACTGTAGCCCATTTGTGCCTCCTCTCGAGGTTGAGAAGGTCACTGACGAATCCCCGTTCAGGGTGCCCCTCTGGCTGGCCATGTTCTCCTTGTGCCGTGCTAAGCATCCTCTTAAGTTCTTGCTGTCTCAGAGACCCCTGTGACACTTTTAGCGGTCTCATGGGCCCTTTGCCGTGTTGTGGCCCCTCGTGCGGTCTCAGGCACCCTTCGCTGTGTTGGGGCCCCTTGGGCCCAAGGGCCCTTTTTTCCATCTTAAGAGTCATCTTGCTGTGTCAGGGTCTCATTAGCCCTCCCGGAGGCCCTCTGACTACATCAAGGACCTTTAGCTTTTCACTCACAGGGGGCCCCTGTGGACTCCGTCCTCATCTTGGCTGTCTGGGGGGGTCCTTTGAGCCATCTGGCGGTCTCAGAGACACTGCCGTGTTGGGCCCTGTTATGGTCTCAGGAACCCTTTGGGAGCTTCAGGGACCCTCTAAGCGTCTCAGATGTCCTCTAACCCTCCGGGAGGCCTCCCTGACTGCATCAAGAGCCCGTCAGGTTCTTATAAAAGCCCCGTGAAGCTCATACTTGGCACCTTCGGACCTCATTTTAGGTCCGACAGGGGCCCCTTCTAAGGCCTCAGGGGGAGGGGCCGATCGTTCCAATTGCTCCCCTTTGGATCCGCGCCTGGCCCTCAGAATTAGTGGGGCCCCATGTAGTTCAAATTACTGCCGGTTTGTAAAGGTGCCCCTCCCCCCTTGAAGAAGAAAGGGAGCCCATACTCGCCTGCAAAGACGTTCCTGACGACCTGGCGGGTGCCTCTTATAGGTAGGCAGGGATATCTTTACGGGAAGGCAGGGGCCCCTTTTGGCCAGGGGGTCACTGCCTGTCTGTAGAGGGCACTCTATCCGCCTGTAAAGGGCCCCTGTCGATCTCTGGCGACAGGGGCAGGGACCTTCTTTCAGACCGGAAGGAGGTCCCTTCAGAGGCCGACAGGGGGTCCCCCCCAGACCAGCAGTGAACTCCCCTGCAAGCTAGCAGGGGCCCCTAAACGCTCATTCAAACCACGGGCCTCTCTCATAGCACACAAAGTCTTCTTGCGTGTTCGGAGTACGTTTTCTTTAGATTCGTAAGCCTTCTTTAATGTTTCAGATATTCTTATTTTGCTTTAATTGTCTGTTTCGGACAGCGTAACTCGCCATGCGGCCGCCTCACGCTATCCAAAGCACCGGGCTTTCGGCCCCAGGTGGACCCGCTCGGCCGCCAGAGGGCCCCGCTTGGCTTCGGGGGGAGGGGGCATGGCCCCTTTGGCCCCCTTGGCTACGCCACTGTTCCCGATAATCTGTTTCCTGTAGAAAAATCATCATGAAGAAATCGTGGCTTCTCCTGGAAGTCTTCCTCATGATGAGCCCTCAGATTAACGACTTAAAAAATGAGTGGAGCATCCAGCGGCGGCACATCCACGCTTCACGCCGCCCTTCGAGCTGAGTACGTCAGACATCCTGCCTTCGAAGAAGAGACGACGTCGTGCACGCCCGGTAACTCGTGTTTAACAGCATCGTCTCAGTTCACAGCGGCGTACACTAATTTGTGCACGAAACGCACACGGGTGGGTGTCGGGATTTTAGCGAGGATAATGTCCACTGCACGGTACACAGGGCGCAATGCACGCCGTGGACGTACTCGTTGGAAAATACAGCTCGTCGCCGCCCGGTAGTCAGCACACAGCCGGCCTGTTCTCACCAGACTGCAGGACGCTGCTTGCAAAACGACATCACGTTCCTGACCAGACTGAAGGGCTCTCCCCACCAACAGGCGATTCATTGTCGTCAGGCAGTAGGGTCTTTCTTCCTGTCCACCTTGACGTTTTTACGACAGAACAGAGCCATTCTCACAAGCCAACAGACTCATTCCTCATTGGGAACGGAGCCATTGTCACCAGCTGCATTCTCACCAGAAATCCATCCCTTCTCCTTGAATGACATAAACCATTGTCGAGAAAAACATCAGCGCTGTTCTCAACAGAGAGCAGAGCTCCTCTTAGCCGGCAACAGAGCAGCTAGCACCTCACAGCCAATTCTCCAGCAGACAGCAGACCCCTCCTCGACACGCAGCAGGGCCTCTCTCACCCGCAGTCCTCATCTACCATCCCCGTCTCACCGCTCAGTCCCATCTCACCGAACGTCTCACTCCGAAGTCAGTCGACGTCTGTTCGGCGAACGTCGACAGTGTAAATTCGCTGCAGCCGTATTGGGTGCAAACGGCGTTAATCGCTTTTATTGCCGGGAACCGGTACCGATCACCGACCCGCGGGCGCAGCAGCACAGTTCGGCAGCCATGGCAGCACGTGGTATGTGTGGTCCGGCTCGCCAGTACGTCTGGCCCAGGTCTGCAGTGGGTCTGGTCTGGGCCTGCGGCTGGTTTAGTCCGGGTCTGCAGTATGTCTGTTCTGGGCTGCGGCAGGTTTGGTCCAGGTCTGCAGCAGGTCTGGTCTGGGCCTGAAGCAGGTTTGGTCCAGGTCTGCAACAGGTCTAGTTCGGGTCTGCAGCAGGTCTGGTCCAAGTCGGCAGCAGGTCTGGCCCTCGTCTGCAACGGGTCTAGTCCGGGTCAGTAGCAGGTCTGGACCTGGTCCGCAGCAGGTCTGCAGGTCCAGGTCGGCGGCACACCGGCGGACCCTGCCGTTGGCTGGGCGCCGTGAGAACGCCTCTGGAGTGCGCCTGAACAGAGCCGTAACTGTGGACAGCCGCCGCTGGCCCGCAAAGCGCGGTGACCGTCCGTTTCTGGTCGTCCTGACCTTGGTCGAGCCGCGGGTGGGCGCCGAAACTGAGACGAACGGTGGCGCAGCGAGCCGGCGGCGGCCTAACCGCGCGGGAGGAACGAGGGAGGTGCTCTTCGACCTTCCGCCGGCGGTGCTTCGGGAGATCCCGCAGATGTCGGGAGGAACATAAAACCGTAAACGCAGCGTGTGCAGGCTGACGCTCGTGAACATCTGGCACCAACCTGTGCAGCCGTTTGATCGTTTTATGACGTTCGATGAAATATTCAGGCGCCGCCGTGCCGCCGCCAGCTGTTTGCAGAGGGGCCCTGACTGATACGGTGCCGCAGAGACGGGACGGCGAAATGGTCGTTCTTGTTGCGCAGGCTACCAAATCAGGGAACTAGGTCAGTGCTACGTCTGTGTGAGTCGTCGGTAGTTTTGCAGCCATCTGAAGTTTGGTTGAAGTTTCATATCCCACTCTGGCAGGCCCCATATGCGACGTAAAATGCTGAGTTTCCGAGCATAGCTCAGCGGCTTCGCTACATTTGTATGCGCGTGAGGCACTTGCTCAAGTACAGCACCCTGTTTGGTTCACACGAGTCCAAAGACCATGCACGAAGTTGCAAATAACGTCGTATTTGCTGTGCCGATTTTTTGCAAACAAAACAAAGACACGAAGCCGCTTATTGATCATCATACAATGTTTGATATTCGGCGACATTTTTTTCTGCAGGCACTCTAAGTATTTCTACGTGAGTTTTAGTTTGTGAGCGTTGAAATAAATCGTTCGGGCGATGAGCACATCGGTGTAAAACTGGGAGAAGTTCTGGCACGGAGAGATATCTTCATCTAACCTTAAAATGTGACCTTGAGAGCACATTTACAAAACTTCATCTTACAAAGCAAGAAAACGCATTAATAGGTCGAAATATTGGCATGGAATTCCATGCCAATAATTTCCTTTGGCATGCAAAGGAAATCTGCAAACCGTGCAAAGCTACGCCCATGGATGAGCATCTAGCTTGCCGGTTCGCAAAAGTTAACATTTAGATTTGGGACCTTTGCAAGAGACGTGGACACGGCCCAGCAGCCTGGCCGATCCGTGACTGGACGTGAACATTTCTGCTCTGCGTGACGTGGTTGACACGTACCGACCGACCGGCACGTCCGATGGCGAGGAGCTCGAGCCGTTCCCCCATCTGTATGCAGCCGCCAGCCTGACGCCCCGTGAGAACAAGGCCGACACCGTTTTCGGAAGCCGGGCCGCGCTAATTAATTGCCCGGCATCATCGTCTAGGCCGGGCCAATTAACTCGTTCTAACTTCTAACCGCGCCGAGGCCTCCGCGGCGTCGGCTGTTGCCCGGCATTGTTCTGGGCCCCGCATCTTGTGTTCGCCCCTTGGACGGCCTCTGCGTAAAAAGCCGCGTGAACCCCCACTGCCGCGCGGGCCGCCGCCACCGGCGCCTCCCACCGACTGCGGGCGGCCCGCGCGGTCGTCCTGCGGCCGCCGCACGTGCGTGGTCCGCCAATCAGCGCACCGCTAGGAGGGACTTGTTCATGACGTCGCGGCCGCCGCCAATGGGCGTGGCGGCCGGCCGGCACGCCCGCTCGTCCCAGCGCCAGGCTGCGCGCCGCGGCGGCCGCTAGTTTCGGAGTTAGCGCGCTCGACTGTGGACCGGCCACGCGCGGTCAAGCAGAAAAGTCCGTGCCGGCGCCAGTGCAGGGCACCTGGGCGGTGCGAGCGCGCGCGATTTGGTGTCGGCTGTCCTCCGACGGCTGCCAGAGCTTCGTACCGTCCGCTGGACACTTGGCCCCGGATTTCCTCCAAGCAGTGAGAACAGACGCGAGACTCGGACATCTCCAAACGGAGGCGAGCGGTGGCCGCGGCTGATCCAGGAAGATGAAAGAAATTCAGTCTTTTTCTCGAATTTAAGCAACGATTTTTTGAAGTTTGTTATGCATATGAAACTACATGATTGTAAAAAGCAGTCTGATGCGACCAGTTCTTGATGACAGGCTTAGATCAACGAAGGTACTCTAAAAAATGTCCGCAGAAGTGTGCAAAGATCCCAGTACGTACAGTAAATGTATCGGGCATCCGGTTTTCTAATCCCCTCTGCAACGTAAATGCAACGTCCTTTAGAAATCCATCATGCGCGAATGACCTAGGGTCGTCACATCAGGGACCAAAACAGCGAAAGTTTTTCACGGTTGTCCGGCCTTAGCAAAAGCAACGAATGAATTCTGCGGTACCTAGTCATTCTGTCTGGGACCATTGAAAACATCCGTTATGGACGAACCGAATAACAGCTCGAATGAGTCGCGCTGGCGCTGCATTTCATCCGGCTAGATAGCAGGTATCAGCACAACATTTGCATATAAGAATTATCCTCCGAGAACCGCGCCGGGATTTGAACGGCCGACATCACATTATGCACGAAAACCCCCACACATAACTCCGCCCGACTGTCTTGTAGGGGCATTGGTGTCATCACGGGGACATTGTCCTGGACGGTGCTAAGACTGGTCCGGGCCAGGGCTCGGCCAATCGGCGATCATCAGCTGTCTTCAGTCGGCCGCCGCCGGCCAGCGCCGCTGACGTCGCAGTCGGGAGCCGTCTGGCTTGGCACGTGCCACGGGTGACGTCCGCGCTCGTGGCGGCCTGCAGCGCGGTCTGCCCAGAGAGATCGAGCAGACACGGGCAGACACCGGCAGACACGTACGGACGCGGGCGAACACAGGCAGGCACAGGGCAGCGACAGACGGACACGGGCGGACTTGGACAAACACAGCGGGCACGGGCAGACACCGACGGAAATGCACAGACGCGGGTGATTACAGGCAGGCACAGAGCAGCGACAGACGGACACGGGCAGACTTGGACAAACACAGGCGGCACGGGCAGACACCAGGAGGACGCAGAGCAGACGCAGGGAACAAACGCACGGACGACCGCAGCGCAGACGCAGACAAAACGCAGGAAGCAGAAAGATGGCTCGGTCGTCGCCTCCTGGCTTCACTGCCGCCGACGCAAGGGTCGTACTTCGCCAGGGCCTTCTGTCGCGTCCGCTAGCAAGGCGTCGTCAGACTGTCGCGTCCGCTAGCAAGGCGTCGTCAGACTGTCGCGTCCCCTCTGTGCCCCTGCTGATAACACCCAGCGCACCTGGTGCCGGCTCCCGCGCGCTCATAATGCAAGACCCGACGACGATCATGTGATGTCCGTATTGCGGCCGGCCCACGCCCAGACTGTTCTTCCATGCCAAACTATGGTAATCAGCATGCCGGCATCTGCTTGGAAGCAGCCGACGGGCGCGTCACTGGACAATGTCGCCGACGTTTTTCATGTCAGGCACACTGTGCAGCGCATTGCACTGGCCAGCGAAGTCTGTCCAAGGTACTGACAAGACATCAGTCTGTCTGGTTTTGCCGTCTGAATACGCGAGGCAAATAGCGCGTAAAAATTCCACCTGGCCAGTGGCCGTTGGTGCCGAATGCTAACCAGGAGGAACTCTGTGAACGGGAAACGTTTTTCGGTGCAGCGCAACGACCACTAGCTTAACAGCTCTTGACTACTGTTTACTGAGGGACGACAAACGGATGTCTGCATGGGCCTGTTCTCTTTGCACCCGTGAGCCAGTTCCTGTTCTCGATGTACCCGAGAGATAAGGACACTGGAAAGCGTAGCGGGGCAGTTCACGGCTTTGTGTCGACTGTAAAACGTCTGCTGAAGCTTTCGCAATAGCCTTGAGCTGCAATTCGAACGCCTTAGTATCCGAAGAAGCCCGAATGTGATTATGTCTGGTATCTGGTAACCAGTGCTCGTCGATTGCTCGGAACTCTGCATCCAGTTTGCATTTGGTGCCTGGTAATCATGATCTGGCATATTTATATGCATATGCATATGCCTGATATGCAGGGTTTCAGTACTCAGTTTATACAGTGGGTCCCAACCTTTGAGTTGTCAGTTTCTGAAGTTATCTCATCCGTGAAAACGCATCAGGAGTCTGGCACATGACTGGTATTATGTGATTTCCATTCATCATGTGTCCTTTTTATCCCTACCTTCTTTCTACGTATAGTAATAATTCGTGGATAACCACTTCATACAACACCGTTGACACTCAGCTTCGTTTTGTACGTAATGCACTTCATATTTTCGACACAACCTGTTTCTGGATTCGGGCTTGCTGCTTCGTTTGCATTTGTATGTGGTTGTTTAGGACCCACTGTATAAACAGTGTGTGCTCAGTACCGGGCGGCTCTGTGGTGAAGACTCCGCTCCTGTTGGCTTCGTCGGCGGCGCCGCCGGGGCGCTCTCCTGCCAGACGTCGCAGCGCACTGCCCGCCGTCGCCCGAGGGCGCGGCTGACCTCGGCGATGACCTGATGACCTCTGCTGGGCGGGCGACGCCGGCGGCGGCCGGGATGTGCTGAGCACAGGCCGGACCGGGCTGGTGTTCGGTGCCAGGCTGTGTTCGGGCCGGCACGAACCTCGCCGACATCACAGTAACTCCGCGCGTTGGCACTCATGGGCGACATGTGAAGAGTCACGACTGACTCGCGAAGAGTCGCAGCTGACACACTTTGAGCCACGACTGACGTTTTAAGAGTTCTTTCTTCTTTGTTCGTTTATGTGTCTGAGGTATTCCATAAAGTGTTTCAGATGGTAGCAAGGGTGTTCCCGGTCGCTTTGAATCCGTAGGAAATACCGTGTGGTCATCTCCCACCTCCTCAGCGACAGTGGTGGCACGTTAGCCTCAACTCTGAGACTCTCAACCGGTGAGGTTCGCAGAGCGCCCAGTGCGATTCTCAGACAAACATTTTGTATCGTCTCTAAAGACTGAAGGGCCCTTGACGAGTGGTCGAAGACTTGTGCGCCATATTCCAGAATTGGTCGGACCAGTACGAAATACATACGAAGAATAGTTTTTCTATCTGCCCCGAGGCCCGAACCAGCTATGCATTTAAGGAAGGGAATTCTTTTCATCGCT
This sequence comes from Capitulum mitella, assembly GCA_030062745.1. Taxonomy (NCBI): domain Eukaryota; kingdom Metazoa; phylum Arthropoda; class Thecostraca; order Pollicipedomorpha; family Pollicipedidae; genus Capitulum; species Capitulum mitella. The sequence goes on along the minus strand of CP099848.1, from coordinate 29,571,773 downwards.
CTTGCCTTAAGATATTGTATGTGAGTGGTGAAATTTAACTTGGTGTCCAGGTGTACTCCTAGAAATTTGACGTTTTCCACGAATTCGATGGGCTGCCCATTGAGAAGGAGATCTAACGGAGGTCTGCATCGCTCACGTCTCATGTATTTTTTGAAAATGATTGCTTTCGATTTTGGTGCGGAGAATGAGAAACCCCATTTGTTGGCCCAGTCTTCAATTCGGGAAAGAGCAAGTTGGAGGGTCTGAAAAATCAACCGCAGGTTTTTTTCCAGTGGCCCACAGAGCACAGTCATCTGCATACAGTGCGTGAGACACACCAGCCGGACAATCGTCGAAGAGATCGTTAATCATGAAAAGAAAAAGCAGAGGAGAAATGACCCCTCCCTGGACTGTTCCATTGTCCAAGGGGAAGGAGTCCGAAAGGGTTCCGCTTTTAACTTGTAGTGTACGGCCGCTGAGATAAGAATTTATAAAATGCATGAAGCGTCCACGGAAACCTATGTGATGAGGTTTTGTAAGAAGACCTGCTCGGGACACCATATTATAGGCGTACTTAACGTCGAGGAAAATTGCCACGGTAAACTTTCTTGCGAAGAAGCCGCCGCGTATGTCAGATTCGAGGCGAAGTACATGGTCAACTGTGGCTCGCCCAGGGCGAAAAGCACATTGGTATTTCGACAACAGTTGGAATTTTTCGGCGTGCCACAACATCCTGGAGTGCACCATTCTTTCCATGATTTTACATAAACAAGAAGTAAGTTGAATTGGTCGGTAGGATTCAGGTGCGTCTGTAGGCTTTCCTGGTTTTAAAAGAGGAACCACAAAAGCGTGCTTCCAAGTCGTTGGGATTCTGTTCTGTGTCCACACATAATTGAAGGAAGCAAAGAGTCTGCTTCTTTGGGTGTTGTCGAGGTGCTTGAGAAATTCATAGTGAATGAGATCCGGACCAACCGATGTTGAACCGGATGAATTTATGGATGAGTTCAGTTCGTGCAAAAAGAAAGGATTGTTGTATGGCTCCGAGTTGTTTGAATCGAGGTCGAAGTCCGGCATGTTGTGTGTCATAAGGCTGTCTTGGATACGAAAACCTGGGTCAAAGTTTGTGGAGGACGACAGTTGGGAGTAAAATTGACCGAGGTGATTGGCCACGTCTTTTGGGTTATCTACCTGGATGTCTTGAAATGAAACTGCGAACAGTATCCCATAATGTGTGCGCGGGTGTGGAGGTGGAGAATTTATTCAGGAGCTGTAGCCAACTGGATCGCTTAGCTGCTCGAATAGTTCGTCTAGCTTTGGCTTTTTCCTTTTTGTAGTTAAGGAGAAGGCTTGGGTTTTCTCTGTTTCGACGGAAACGATTTAATGCTCTTTTGCGCGCTGCTATTGCCTGTTTACAGGCGTCAGTCCACCAAGGACATCTGTATTGCCCTTGTGGCTTGGTTGTCGGGATGTGGGCTCGCGCAGCGGAAATAATTCGATTGCGTGACTTTTATGCAGGCAGAGTCAACATCTGTGAAGTCGGTGGCGATGTGACACTGGGCTCGGAAGGAGTCCGAATCAGCTTTTTTAATGCTCCACCCTGCTGGAACATCGTATTGGGAATGTGTTGTTTGAGCTGAACCGTCTACGTATTTAATTTTTATCGGAAAGTGGCCACTAGCAAGCGGGTCGTTGTCAGTTTCCCATGAAAGGAAAGGAGCTAATCCACTAGAGCATGGTGAAACATCAATGTGTGATACGAGTCCAGAGAATTCATCCAGCCTTGTCGGGGAGCCGTTGTTCAAGACATGTAAGGCGTTGATTCTAATGAGTTGTTCGAAGACTAGTCCTCTTCTGTCGCATCGGTCAGAACCCCATAAAAAATGTTTGCTGTTGGCATCCGAACATAGTATGAATGGCGGTGGGAGCTGATCAGTGAGGTTTTGTAGATCTTGAAGAGAAATGGGTACGCCTGGAGGGAGATATAATGAACATACACTGATCCGGCGGTTTGAAATGAGAGCCGTGCAGGCGACCGCTTGTAGGTCTGTTTGAACCAGGAGCTGTCGGTGAGGAATCGTGTTAGAAACGTATATGGCAACTCCGCCATGGCGTCTGTGAACGTCGTCACATTTTGTGAACATAGAGTATCCGGGTAGACTGAAGTCGTACGGGTCGTCTGTGAGAAAATGTGTCTCCTGTAAACATATAATATTAGAGGAACAAAACATAAAAAAAGGTTTGATTTCGGCCCATTTGCTAATTAAACTACGACAGTTCCACTGAAGAATAGTCATTAATAATGTTGTGTAGAGCCTAAGACAGAAACCTTGGCTCTGGGAAAGTAGTGGCATTGAGTGTGATTTAGCTAAAGATGCTTTGAGTCCCTGAAAGGGCCTGTGATCCCTGCTGAGTCCTACCATGGCTGGAGGAGCGGCCCCGGGGTCGACTGGGACCGGATCTGGGCGATGGAGGTTGGTTGTCCTTATGCGGAGTACACGGTGGAGCCTTGGCACCAGGGTGGTGTGCGGGTGAATATGACCGGAGTGTAGGCTGTGGTGCTCTCTTGGGGACAGACTGCCCAGGAGTTGCGGGGGCAGTTGCCGATGCCTCTCTCACAGGATGTTTTGCACCTGCCTTTTGTGGTTCAGTCACTGTGTGCTTCTCACTGGACTGAGAACGGACAGAACTAGGTTCGTGACAAAGAGGCTTTAAGAGCTGAAGTGGAGGAAGCTGTGGTATGTCATCAGTCTGGGAAGAAGAAGAGGTGGTGCTTTTTGATGTGACTTGAGCATAGGTCTTTTGAGGCTGGTTTTTCTGTGATTGTACCTGACGTCGTGCCTCGGGATATGAAATGTTCATTTTTGCCTTAAGCTCACAAATGCGCTTTTCGGTCAGCCAGACGGGACAGTTCTTCGAATTTGTGGTGTGGTCGGAAGACTCGCAAGAGACGCATCTAGGAGGTTTGGAGCACAGAGAGCCCTCATGCGCAGCATCACCGCAGCGAGCGCAACGAACAGCTTGTCTGCAGTTCCGGGAGCCATGACCAAATCTCTGGCAGGTGAAACAGCGCAGAGGGTTGGGGATAAATGGGCGCACTTCGAAGCAGAGGTAGCCGGCGTGGAGCTTGGGAGGGAGACTGGGAGTTTCGAACGTGAGGACAAGAAGACTGGTGTCCTGACGCTGTCCGTCCCTGAAGGTGGTTAGTCGACGGACGTGGCTGACCAGCTCGTCCCTCAGTTCGTGTTGAATCTCCGCTTCAGACATGAAGCGGAGTTCAGGTGCGAACACAGTTCCCTTGCACGAATTTCTAGTCGGGTGAAGGGTGACCGTCACTGCCTTAGTACAGAAAGTGGTCTCTGAGAAGCATTTTGGTTTGATGGCGGTTGTTGGTTTTGATGATGAGAGAGCCATCGCGAGGTGCTTGAATGTGGAGCCGAATGTTTGGGCCGCAGATTGCTTCTATCTGTTTTGGAGGTGCCCAGACGTTGATTTTCTGAAAGTTTGTATTCGAGTCGGTAGGTTTCACGACTACGTATGACCCAAGTGGGTCTAGGTAGGGCTCTCGAACCGGGCATGGCGTCCCGTGCATCTGATCGCGTGTTGCCCCGACGGTATCCTCTGCCACAGCGCACCTGTCATTTGCCCTGGTTGCTTGTGCGAGTCCGGATATGCCCTTCGACCCTTCCGGCCGGGCCAGTCCTGGCACGCTGCCAGGGCCGTGGGGCCCGGGCGCAGTCAGGGGCAGGTCAAGGTCACGAGAAGGTAGTGTGTGTGAGAATGGTGCGGTCCTGAGCAGTGTCAGAGTTCGTGCGAAGGTCAGTATCCGATATCGTGTCAGACGAAGTGTGTTCGGGTGTCGAGATCTGTTCCGGGTTCAAGCCATGGTCGTCATTCTGTTTGTGAATCGTCCTGTTCGTTACACCTCTGCAAACACCAATGTCGATGTCTGCAGAGGGGCTGGCATCAGAGTCCGAGTTCGAGCCTATAGACTCAGTGTCGTTTTTCTTTCGTTTACCTCGCTTGCCCATGACAGAAGTCAGGGAACAGCTCGGAAAAGAAAACTGGAAGTGGAGAGTAGGCCTACCTTAGAAGGGTGTGGATCGCAGAAATAAATGTGGAAGTGTAGAAAAAAAACTATCAAGAAGCACAAAGTCGAAGTGTGGACTAAAGACTAAGTGTTTGTGTCGACCCTATCGACCTAAGAGCGGAGCGAGCTGCGTCCGATCCCTACGAGGACTGCCGCACGAATGAATGAATGAAACGAATGAAATAGTGTTGGATGTCAATGGTGCGCCAAAAAATAAAACAACTCAAATACTGCCAGATTACTACCAAATAAAGGAGAAAAAGCCGTGACGTCACTAGGCGTGAAGTTTTCACTTGGGCGTACCTTGTAGGTAAAGGTATCTTGGTATGACCAGTAACCGATACAAGGCCGGTTGCGATGGCTGCCGATCGACTGGTCGACGGTGGTGTAGCTCACCTTCAAGTGCCGTAATTTTGCAACCTCTGAGACCAATTCTGACATGCACAGTTCCAAATTGATTAATGATGTATTCTCCGCCTATCAAAACGACAATCGTATAGTTTATACCCAATCGTCGATGTCGGAACAGCTATCAGGGAGCAGACTGCCGCGTTAGCCGTGGTCGACGTTCTTGGCACCCAAGTTGCCAATCACTTACGTTATTTCAGCACTTCCTACCACTTTTTAAAAATCCTGATGAGGCTATTCCACCCAGAATTCTTTTTTTTATATCCAATCAATACACCTCAATCCTGCCGTAAGCAGTGTTTTTTTCACAGACTACAAAATCAGGCAGCAACACGCCACACGCCATTTCACCATTGCGAACATCCAGCGGTGCGTAAACAGCTGATTGGCTTCATCTTCAATCGCATCATAACAGTTTTTCTGGACTGCCAAAAAGTATATTTCGTTTGAAGCTTTCTTGCGATTTTTTCATCGATGAAGGAAAACGAAAGAAGAAGGCCAAAACATGCGGAAAGTTGTTATACAGACCAGCCGACCTATTATTAGGCTCTACAAATACATGCTTCTTGCTTATTGTAACCAAAAACTTTTCACTGGAGGGATTTCAAGACACTGGGGAGGGGAAGTTCCCCTCCCAAGTTAACACGTTATCTATCGGAGTCTCTGGCCCAAGGCACTTTGAAAATGTCTTTTAGAATTTCCGTGTCAAATGGGCCGGGATAAAACGCTGCATAAAGCGTATTGCGTAAATTGTTGTAACCGACGTCAAATCTAGCCCAACCTGTGCACATGACCTTGCGTGACCTTGAATCAAGTGGCACTTTAGACATGAGATGAAGCTGCCAGAAATATATCGTGCGACCAACTTCAGTCCCGCTCTGCTTTCCATTGTGATTATGCGACCCTGGATAAAATGGTCACTTTCTCGTGTTTGACCTGATCTGTAACATCGTCACTGACCCAGAATTAACAAAAAAAAAACAACGCTACAGGACTGCAAGATCCGGCGCTATCGATCACTTTTTGAATCGGCCGAATCGAACGACTAGTTGTCGAGATGGACCAATATCTTTAAGAGGGGGAGAGGGGGACGTAAGCCCCCCTCCCGCCAGAGCAACGAGGCGAAATGCCCCATTCATTACCGGATTAACGATACGGTATAATTCTAATTCGATTGTCCGGCTACGTTACAATTTCCTCCCTCAAGAAAAACACTTAACTGGTACACCTGAGCATCACTGTTTCACTCGCAACAGTCACGACTTAACTCTCACGAATTACTGACACACCACCTTGCGACCGCGGCGTAGCCAGGATTTCGCCGGGGGGGGGGGGCAAATGCGATCAGGGCGCCCTCGTTATCAATGGAGGTCAACGTAGTTAATCTGCGCCCGACTGGCAGTCGGCGCCAAGCACGTTTCACCGGGGTGATGACCGCCCCCCTCTAACTCACGAATGGTTGGTCGCACGACAAAAATAAACACACTGTTGGAAAGCTCGTGACGAGTACAGCTCGAAGCTAACCTCGTTCTTAGTTTTGGATAATATGAAAGCCATTTACGCGCTATATGTTTTCTCATAGCCGACTGCATGAGACCGAGAAACGGCCGGGACCTCAAGGTCTGTGACTCATGAAGTGTATGTAAAGGCACCACAAGGTAAAAGTCCACACTTGCCGATACACGCCTAATTCCTCCGATTTATTTCATATTTACACAGAAGCGTTGAGTTCAAGACACAGTGATTTTCGCAGCACTGCACGCCGGGGACCGTCCCCGAACCGGTAAAGAATTAACGAGGACTAATTTTAGAGTTTCTTTAATTTCGCAAAATAAGCCTTTCCAAGGGTTGTTTCTCGACCACAGTGCTTCTTGTGATTTTCGTTTCTCGTGCTTAAATATTAAAAAATAAATGGTTATCAATTTTGCAACTGGTGCAGCTTTATTCACTGGAACCTGTCATAAGAAAAATATGAAATTTTGAGACTTTTTGAATTTCATGGTATTATTCGCAACTGTGCCGGTCAGTCATACTATGAATTATGTGAACAATCATTGTTTTCAGTACTGCTGCTCGAAAACTGGAAATGCAACTTTCATTTTGCAACTGTGTTCCTCTGGATCGCATGTGATGCAGAAAACATATAAATTTGACGCCTGTCCCCGACGCACTACTAAATTTCAGCCATTACCAACCCAATTTCCTGGTGCGCCTGACGATTCTGCCACCCCTGGTCTGCCGTTTTACCACAGAGTATGTGGTTTCTTCATGTTGACTGAATGTTGTTGAATATGGTGATTTTCATTCATTTCATTTATATCATTAAAGGACCATATATGGAATATGGTCCTTTCATTCAATATCATTCAGCTTCATGTTGAGTGAAGTTGAACGTGACAGTGACTTGACACTCATACTGAAGTCTGTGTGCCTGGTTTTTGTATAAGAGGAATATCATTGTAAAGCCAGCTTGTTTACATAAAAATGACACATGCTCCAAACCTAGCACCATTTGATTGGGATCATAGTGCCTCCCTCCACCCAACTCTCCGTCCATTAGAGTTCCAGACATACAGACCCTCCCTGTGGCATCCTTTGGCTAAATAGTTTAAATGGAAGGGTTGAGTTGGAGTTGATTTTCCGCAGCGACAGGACTAGCCACGGTGTTCAGACATAAAAACAAACTACAGTTATGCGACGTTTTAATCATCTCCAAAAGTTCTGACAAATTGTGAACATTTAGGCCTAGATCTAATAATGGACCAGAGCTACTAGCATCAGCAAGTAAGCATCAGCACAAAGGAAAACGCACCGATATACAGGTGACAACTACCTTGAGCGTTTCGCCTAAAAAAAGGCGGATGGGGTAACCTGAGAGCCTGCATTTTATCGCAAACTTCTGTATCATGACATTCATTCCAGTACAACCCCAAGGCCTATCAAGAAATCAAAAGCACCAGATGATACGGCCCCACGTGTCTTCGCATTCATGTCTGTTTAGATGCCAGAAGATTTGTTTGTTTGTTTGTGCGTTAGGACACACAGCCTCTTGGGCTCAGGTGTCCAAAGTCTTGGGTCAAGTCCTGTGTCTCGTCGGGCGTCAGTCAGTCGTCTGAGATGCCAGCAGACAGACGACAAATATGCGGCGCTCGTCACATATGCGCCAAAGATTTGCATTAAAGAAGCTACCATATTGCTTCCAATAACTAAACTTATTGCGTGCCAACTGCTCTTTGCTCAGACGTACGTTGTACTAACAGTGATTTCATTACCATGACGGCAAAAAGTTCGGGGGCGTGCCCCCGACTTTCAAGTTAGGGTGGGGCAGCCTGCCCGCTCCCCCCCCTCGGTCGTGTCCTTGGGTCTTGAATTTGACGACTTAGCGGGTGTCGACGGTCCGAGCAGCCGACGCAGGCTGTGAAATGCAGAAACCGTCCGCCATCCACTCCTCACCGTGCTGCAGCAAATTATGCTCTGCGCCTTCACTACGTGGAGCTGCAGGTCGGGCATCAGCCCTTCAGACTGCAGACGCCGTCACGCCGTCTCCTCTTGACGTGCTGCAGCAAATCGTGCTCTGTGTCCTTATTGCGTGGAGCTGCTAGCCGGACATCAGCCCTGCATGATTCAATAATTTGAGACTTTAGCCGTTCATAGTCGCTTACTGTGATCGATACACTTTAGCACACCTATCCTATTGAAAACTAAAAATGGCGTGCTTACTCTGCGTCGGCTTTCCACGTCGAGGTCGATGTGGTCCGAGTAGCGAAGTAAGTGGCGGGTTGTGGTTTTGCCCAGGGTGCGCTTGTCCGGCTCAATTTAGCGTCCACATGTGCTCAAGACTGACTTTGGCCTCTGGAGGAGCTTAGGGCCTCCGGTGTTTCACGATTTGTGGGTCGTGGTCAAGTGGTTTGCTTCTGTCGATGCCATTGTCGGCGAGATAACGCCGCACCCGTCGCCGGTCTGTCAGGTGACCACGGGGTCACCACAACTGTTGAATTTCCTCCCATTCTTTTGACTTTCTCCAATGCGTCACAAGCTCCAATGGCAGTGGCGTCGTCTGCCCACACACTCGCCTGTTATTCTGATTCCCTATGTAAATGTACGGCAGACTGACTGTCTGATGAACTGGCTACCGCTGGATGGGCTCAGTGGGCTCAAGGTCCGATGCCCCGGGATCTGCCGGTATTATGTCTATCAAAATCCACCGTGTTCTTCGCCTTTGGCTGGAGGCGCCTTTTCCATTTTGGGGCTGAGCTAGTCACGAACCACTCTTGAAATGATTCGTCTGCGTCTTCATAAGCATACCATCTTTTGTCGGGAACATATTCTGCGTCAGCTGAATCCAAGCTGTCGCCGCCAAGTCGACACTGATCACTGCCGTGGGGGTTGCTATCCATCTTAAGTTGAAGAAACTCCAGTTCGAGGCTGCTGAAACTGAGGGGGTACATCTCCGGCGACAGTCAGAAAGGTGATCGAAACCGGCGGGGCTGCTGGGCGCCCAGACGGACACGCAGGTCTGGGTGCGCCCCGGCTCTGGGGCAGGGCAGGGCAGGGCGGGCCGGGGGCACTCCTCGGCTCATCCCGGAAGTGGCGGCGGCGGCCAGTTGTTCTCCGACGGCGCGTCGGCGAGAAGCCGTTCCTCCTCCATGACCACTGAGGATGAAGCCACGGCGGGGACACCTGGGACGGTGCCCGTCTGCACACTCTGGGGCCCAGCCACAGTGGAGACGTTCCCGGAGCAGTGTCTGGAGAAGCTCCCTGTTCCAGAAGAAGGTCTGGTTGTTCTTTGCAACCTCCGAAGGGACTCCGAGAGGCCGCGAAAGACCCCCAGACCCGCTTCATACAGTGCCAGGTCCGGCACAACGCTCATGGTCCGGACCAAGCCCCAGAACCAGTTGTGCCAAGCTAAGCAGGAAGGCCCGCTTGCCGGAGACAACGCGGCCGACATCCTCCGCAGCGTCTTCACACGGTTCAGCTGGACGAAGCCGTTCTCCGCGGTACGCGCTGTCCCGGTGGTCTACCCGATCCTATCCCTGAACGAGAGCTGGCCAGCGCAGGAGGGCCAGCTACGGTCCGTCTTCATTTGGATGGCGGCCGAGGTCAGCCGACTTCAGTCAGCTGGGCAATCGCCACGGAGGCCGTCGACGACACCACTCTCCGGCCGCACGAACCGGAAAATCACCCGCGTTCGGCAGTTCAGTGCGATGTTCAGACTGGCGTCCACGCCACCGAGGATGGAACAGTGGGCGCATGGAGCCCCATGTGCGCACTGCTGAAGAGAGCGACCCGCTGCTTCGCGACTAGTCGCGGCGGGAGCCCCACGCCGGAGCCTGGTGCCGGGGGAGGCGGTCGGCGTTACGCGGCCGTCCGCCCGCCGCCTGTATGGCCGGAAACGGCGCGGGCGTCGTCATGAGAACTGGATATTGCTACATTTTCTGTTGGCATCGGCACAAGGAAGCGGATCGTGAACAGGAAAAATTGTTTCTCGTGGTGGACTAGGACTAGGTCAGGTGTACCGGCTTTTTGGCTAATTAAGGAGCGGTGTACGGTTCAGCCAATCTTTTTATTTATGTAGAAACCTGTAATCATCGGCAATCAATCAATCAAAAGAGAAAACAACTGCAATAGTTAGATTTTAGTCACAAAGAAAATAAGATAGTTACATTTTCCGGAGTGGTGCCGGCCTCCCAGTCAGGAACAAAGTGACACTCAAAGACAAACGTTAGACAAGGTCGCCGCAAACGGCGCAGTTAAATCACCAACCAAACAAAAACAAAATGATCACCGCGGACTGCGGTAACACCAGGACTCGTGGGGACTAAGGTGCACATGCACACCCTAATGATGAGCACATCATTAGGGTGTGCACGTGCACAAGGGTGCACATCACTGTCGCCGTTGTGGCACTGACTGGCGGCAGAGGCCGGTCACCTGAGAGGCGCCCTTTATGTCGGTGTTGAGGCGACGGTGTTTCGCAAGAGCTTCCTGAGAGAGCCTCGGGCGGGGGACTATCCCCGGAGGGTTATGACCTGAGTCTCAGCCCTTTGATATTGCCGCCAAGCATGACAAACTCTGGTCGGCGGCCCGACTCCTCGCGGTGCCAGACGGCGACAACTTCCGCCGCGCCGCACCGGTGGCGCCTCCGTTCGGGACGGCCTCCCAGTCCGGCCGAGGGACCGGGAGGCCTATCTGGCCGCCGAACTGTCGGGCCTCAAGGCCCACCTCAGGCCTCCCAAAACTATCCTCCTGTGACCTGCTCACAGGGAGCCCGGCGGCGGGCTCCGGCCGCGGCCGAGCTTCTCGCCGTGGGCGAGACGGTTGAGACGTTGCTGTTGCTTTGTGAGGTCCAGTCTAGGTATGCCTGTGTGGGCCCTTGATCTGATTTGTGCTGATCGCGCATACCCTATGACGGCCGCACTCTGGATTGGCTCTGTGATGCTTTCTTTTGGTTGGCTCCTGACTTCTTGTTCCTGTCATTCCGTCAGTTGCGTAGTGCTCTGCTCCCTCAGCACCTTATAACCTACTTTGCGCATTGGATCGCTTCCCGACTTCACAGAGGCGTTCCCAGAGACTATCGGTGGCGGGTCGGACGTTTTCAGAGCTGTCAGGTGCGCTTGAAAGCGACCAGCGCTTTAAAATGTGGGCTTATTTTGCCCGTATTCGCGTTCGTTTTGTATTATTACTTATTATCCTGTTTGTTATTACTGCGATTTGCCATGACGTACCATTGCGTACTAGCTAGCATCAACATACCGGCAACGTCATTTATTGTCAGACAGACAAGATCATGAGCAAGGAATCCAACATAACATACGCAATGCTGTTTGTGTCATCAGAATCGTAAATGCACAAACTGACAGCCGAGCATATTCTGAGTGACATTACATTTTTAAATACTATCATAGTTCACAATTCCATCAGTGATACATCGTTAGTTAACGTTGCCATTGGCGCCGTCCTTTGTCCATAGTGTCATTGACGACATGTTTGTATCCCCAAATGTCTCTGACGACATGTTTCTATCCTACATTGCCATGGACGAGATATCTGTAGATCACATTGTCACGCATATCTGGCCAGTATGAATGAATTCATGAACATGTGAATTCGACTACTGTAAACCACGATGACGTTTCCGAGCGTATTTCTGCGGGCTGGTCTGTATAGACTGTTGCCGCGCCCGCCGTCGACCAGCCGACCGACAGGCATAGCGGTACCTTCAGCCATATGCGGTAGGTGCCCGAGGAGGTGAACGCGTAGCCGCCCGAACTAGGCGAGACCTCGATCTCTGTTCAGCGGTTATGGTATAAAACCTCCCCGCCAGGCCGTAGGAGATTTCTCTCGGGCGTAGAAGAAATGTGACTCAGAACTCAGCTCGTCCTCACGTATTTCTCCGCTGCGGTGACGTCCTGACCGAGGGACATCACGACTCTTCAACCGAACCATGTAAGGATACATTGACGGCATTCCGTCCTGGACTGGCTGGGATGGAATGTGACAGTCTGTCATCTGGTAGTATTGATATTTCTCTGTACTTTGTTTCGACTCTAACTTGACGCTGTTTTGAGGCTGTCTGGTAATTTAAAGACAGTTCTTGCCGTCTGTTTCTGTGTGAACCCGCAGTGACAGCTCGATCATGTGAGATCAGTTGTACCATTTTCATCCCGGTATTGGCCAGGACGAAAGAGGCTGTCTCCAACAGACATTGGTCTTTGTGCATAGCCCTGTAAAGCGTACATACGTAGTCTGTTAATCCTTGCCGGTATTGGTGTAATTTTTTTACGAGTGGACTCTCGAGGGGTCCTGGAGGCAGCCGAGGTGGCGCTGCTGCTCCGCCCAGAGCCGCGGCGTGGAGGGTTGCAGCAGCTCCAGCCCCACGGCGTCGTGGCTGCCGGCGCCGTTGTCCTGATGGCGGCCACGCTTCGTACACGGCGGCAGCAGTGTTTGGCCAGCTCCTGGCTTCCGGATGGGACGTCCTCCGGAGACGGGTGTGACCGGATAGGCTCCTCATAAAGGTGCCGTGCAGCTGGTGCGAGGTTGTGGAGTAGCCGGCGGAGGAAACGCCAGGCGTCGGACCGGACTCCGGACACGTCCGGCCGGGCGACGGACTTTACATCAGTTTTTCACACGCGGTGTTGCACCGTATAGCAGGGGCGGCCGGTCGCGGCGTATTGCGTAATTCACCAGGCCAACGGGGAACATTGCCAAAGACTAGCAAAGGACCTCGACTGAAGCATTCTGGCGGATGAACACCACAGGTGCCCAAAAGGGCTTGGACTGAGCATGTACTGCGCTTCAGCACGTAACATGCACGAGCGCCTCGATGAGGTCCGCCCGGAGTCGACTCCGTGATGAGCTGAACTTTTTTCCTGAGATGGAGAATATCCGTTCACTGGAGCCTGGTGGCGCTGAAATGCCCACGTGACAACAATGAAATGTTGAAGGCTGAAATGCGTCTTTCAGATGTCGTCTTTTCAACACTGATAGTGGTTTGACGGGGGTTTGGTGCAGTGTCGTCTGCAAATCCCGGAGACCTATTAGGCATGATCGTGTCACTTTTTCACCTTTGGTGAGCCGATAATGCCGTTTTCTTAGAATAGCATTTTTATATTATGTAATTACAAGGATGGATACCGTGGTATTGTTTTAACATGTACGTCTAAGCGTGGTCTTCTCTTTAACACATTAGTCATTGCAGCTCTATTTTCTTCAGTCCCCCACCTGGGCTAGCGACGCTTCAGTTGGTGCCACCAGACCGCCGTGGCTGAGGCTGGTGACCCAGGCTGCTCTAAACGTGGACGCCCGACCCTGACCCGGCTGGACGCGCTGCCAAGGCTGCCGTCGACCTGCAGGCATTTCTTGGCGATAGAACCCGCCCCGCACGCCTGCCTGGCGAGAGGAACTCAGGTCAGTTGCCGCCCGGCTGGTACCGTCTTCAGCGTCGCCAACCTCCGCGGACTCAGCGGCTGCTGGACAGAGCTGCTGAGTCGGCGCACAGGTCGTGGCCGTCGGACAGGCTCGCGTCTGCCTCTTCTCCACTTCGCAGAAGAGACAGGACACGTCTGCATATAGCTCGTTCACGCTGTCCTCGTCGCTCGGCGTGAGTTCTTGCGCCCCAGCGCTGAGTGGTGTCGTCTGTGGTGACGACCGCGCCGGACACGCCAGGGTTTTCATGCGCGTTGGCGGCCACAGCCGGAGCAGTTTCCATCAGCAACAGGCGAAGCCGCGCCTGTGCTTTCACGGCAGTTTGATTGATGGTGAGAGTCTGCCAGGGGCCCTTAGGGACACTGCGTGACGCAGATCGAAGTCTCCCTTGTATTGTCAGCGGCACAGCCTACCCGCCGATCGGTTACCAGCTGCCGCGTGACGGCAGCGCCGCCCGCCGCCTCTCATCACCACCACCACCTCAGAACTCACCACCTCCCATCGCTCGAACCTGAAATAGCCATGTCTCAGGAGCGTAGCGACGGATGACGAAGGTGGCATGAACATGTAGCAACTTTACTGCAGGTTTCCAGTCTGGGAGGCATGGCAGCTGCAAGGTGTTGTGTCCTCGTTCACCTGGTCACCAGAGGCAGACGTCTCGTGCAGCAGTGTATTGCCAGGGGAGTCCAGGCGCACTGATGCCCCTCTCCAGATCGAACATACAAAGTCGCGTCACACGGAACAGCAGCGGCCAACTGGGAATCCACTGCGGCCCCAGTACCCGCCCGGCGACAGCCAGTCACGTGGCAGGGTCGGGCTGGTCACCGGGCGGTGGTTAGCGCCTGCGGAGGCGGGCGGCGCTGCCGTGACCCGGCAGCTGGTAACCGATCGGCGGGTAGGCTGCGCCACTGTCAACACAAGGGAGACGTCGATCGGCGCCACGCAGTGCCCTTAAGGGCCCTTGGCAGACTCTCCGGGCCCCCTTGTCTTCTCAAGGGCGCTTAGGCGCAGTCAGGGGCCATCATGTGGCATTCGGCGTGCTCTGGGTCCCCCTTGTTTTTCAAAGATGAGACCTCTGGGGCCCATGTGGTTTCTGAGAGACCACTTTGGCGAATCAGCACCGCCCCTTGGAGGTTCATGGGAAGGAGATTGACTGTGACAGCGCCATAAGTCTTCAGTTACATTTTGGGGTGTGTGAAAACATAGTGGCGTAAATCCGGTGAGTTTTCCAACTATGGTTACAAAAGAAAGGAGGGGTCCCAGCAGTATGTCCCTCCGCGCCTTCATTGGGAAAATCGTGGCTGAACCATTGATGTACTTGAAGAAACTAATTAATACACGAGCATGATGCATGATGATGCTTGATATTTTTTTGACATGCCAGACCCAGGTTGAATCCTGTCCAATTTTAGTTCCTAGACATTTGCATTCCCTGTTCCCGCAAAGTCGGGTGCTGTTCAGGATTATGTCAAAATTGGTTTTTGCAGGTACACGGGAGAAAACTTAACAGACGGTTTTTGCTACGTGTAGAGGTAAGCTGTTGGCAGAGAACCACGGACTTATTTCAGGAGTATATTCTTCTTCACATATTGAGGTCGCATGAGCCGTTTTGAGCATTACTACATTATCATCAGCCAAGTGGTATAGTTTAAAATGGTCCAGAAACCAGAGGAAGAGCATTGATGTATGGTATAAATAACAGTGGCCCCATATTGAGCCTTGAGGTACTCCCATTTTTTCCTCTAAATCGTGGATCATCAGTTGCTCACGTCCACGGCTCCCAGCCAAGCACTCAACCTGCAAAACATGTCATTGCACTGGGATACAAAATACATGTACATCGCAAAATACATTCGGTCTGTGGCAAAAATACGGGAGATAAAAGCCATAACCGCATTTTTATCTGGTGTCTCTTTCATATGATAGTTGACCGTAAATGTGCAATCACAAGTGCTGTACTGCACCAACTTACCTGGATATTTTGAAGAAGTAGCTGGAGGAGAAGGCAAAAGTTACAAAGTTAGAGAATAACGAGGTAGGGATAAGCCCTAAAAACAATCAGTCAGAAGTCAGGTCTGGTAAGGTTACGGGAGAAGGGAAGACAAAAAAAGCTAAAGAAAGGTAAAGTTCTGCCTCACTGGTCACTCCTCACTTCACCAAAGAACCAGAAGTTAACAATGCCCGCCACGAACTCACGAGGCCAAGTAACATTGGTCTGGAATGTCCAGTTTGAGGTTAACTCAGGTCAAGGTTGGGTCAAGGTCAGCAGCCACAGATCTATATCATACTTCCTATTATGAGGAAAAAACATTGGGAACCTAAAACAACTTGAACTAATGATTTTAACAACTATCTTATTCAATATTTTGCGTTGAAAACTGGAAATTCTACTTTTATTCTACCATTCGTTCCTCTAAATAGATCGACAAAAAAAGAATACAAATGCGAAGCACCTCCCCAACACACCACTAAATTGGGAGCCATTATAAATGTAGCTTCTTGGGGCACCTGATGCTTCAGCCACTTGTCTGTTTTTCCTTAAATGTACTCTGATAACGTGGCCATTAGTCCCTTCAGGAACAACTGGCGCCCAGATAGTTTTCTTCTTATTTCCCAGACTGCACAGCATGGCAGACGATTGAGCGTTGAGCACCACGTACAGTACAAAATTAGCTCCGCAGTTTGCGAAGTAGCACCAGATGAAGAAACTACCACACCAGTCATATGTGGTAGTTCAACCCATGCACACACACTGTCAACTGGGCACGTCATTGCGATTGTGGATGCAATAAAGAAGCCATATTCCACCTAAAACTTCCCGGGAAAAACGAACACATTCTTTTAACATCTCTCAGAAGTAAAAGAAGTGCGCATAGTTCGAAGACATGTTCTTCCCGCCACTGGCATTTAATTGCCAGAACCACAGGTGTGATTACACCACACACCACTAACATGCCGTGGTTTATTTTTCCGTTCGAGTTTGGTTGGGAACTGATTCACGCGCTGTTTCCCCGCTGCGCTCGCTGTCCTGATCTATTGCCATGGTCTCTGACCCGGGCCTTTCGATCTCCAACTCGGCCTTTAACTCGAAAAGCCCACTCCTCACTCCCAGCCTCGTATCGTCTCCCCGCGGGATGGAGAGATTGCTGGCTGTCCCGGCTGGTGCCCGTCTAGCGGCCGCGACGGTGGTGCCGCCTCCTCTTGTGATGCCACGACTGCTGCGACGGCGGAGCCGCCTCCGGCCGCGACTGTGTCGGGGTCTGGCCGGCTGAGCCGGCGCGCTGGCTCGAGCGTCTAGCCCTCGCTTCGCGGCCGCTGTACGTCCCACGTGCGATGAGCACTGCGCACCGCTCGGCCGTTCATTCGTATCGTTTATTGATCGTGCATGGCATGCTTTTATCGTTTTTGATATGCTATGCATATAGGTGTGCACATAGGAGTGCAATAAAGTAGTATTATTACATTGTTTGGGTATGGAAAGAAGCGAAACACAGTATATAGAGAAATGGCATGCCAGAGCGGGAATTTTCATCGAAATCTCCTGTAATGTGGCCGGACCCGCGCGGTCACATTGTTAACAATGTCATCTTCTAAAATGTCAGGAATCGTAGCGCAGCTACACAGTACACATTTGTGCATTGACGGATGTTTATGAAAAGATGATGGGAGAGCCAAAGAATGAAACTCCTCCCACCTGACGGTCCCCATAAACGGACACATTTCACAGCAGGAATGTCCCCACAGTCATCCATGGAGAAATGTTTTCGCATTTGGCAAGGCAAGAGACGTTCGCAGCTATTTCAGGAATGAAAAACCACAGGGCTAATTGTCAAAGTACCCGACGTTGACACGCCTGGCGCCGTAACTGTCTTTCGGCTGCTGCGCTGATGCTCTCAGTTTTGTTTTCCGTTGTAAAATTTTTGTTTCCAGTCGGAAGTACATGCGCCTTCGATGTCCTGACCAAGAAATAACCCACGTCCATGACTGTGCAAGGTGTGAATGATGTTTTGATATGTAACCAGAAACAGACGAAAACCTCGGAGAGAGTCCGGCGCTTCCGAGGTATTGTTGTTTTGATATTAAGTGAGGCATGGCGTATTTCTTTTTTTGTGAATGTCTGCTTTCATGATAGATCACCCCGTTTCATTGTGTTGCTGAAGTTGGAACTGGCGCAAAAATTCCTCGGTATCAGTGTGTGTCATTTTGTCTTAAAACACCGAAAAGTTTCAGTAATGTGGCTGATTATTTTCTGTTCCTCACGGATCGTTTCTGAAGGTTTTCTAAGGAATGGGATGAGGTTATTGATATAGTTTTGTCCTCCAGGTTAAAAATTAATGACCAGTTTCCTCAGAAAGCTCGTACCAGTTCACTAATGACCGTGTAATTAACCCGTCGACAAGAGGCTTGCTTGACTCCTCGAGGGTAGCTTAGTTTTGTTCTAGTTCATCTGTGACAATACTGGAATATTGTTTTTGCCTGTCTTTACAACCATGGAGCTCAATGCAGATGTTATCAGAAAGTCCAACCTTGCTTTTTTGATATTCGGGTTCATAGTTCTCCATCTGAACGTCCTGTCATCGCCATTTCTCCCCACATGTATGCATACCACATCCGTCCGATTCAGTTTCGATTGTTTCATGTCTAGCACGAGGATTATTGAAGTTTCTGTAGTTGAAGAGATGTATGTTTTCGTCCAAAACTAAATTCCAGTCCCGCTAATCATCGAAGGGAACCCTTCACTGACATTGCCTACTGGGTCTTCTGAGTCATGAAAGAATTGAGATGAGCCGTTATTTGGTTCGTAACTTTTAACTGTAATTATTTCAGATATTTAATTTATTTTAATATTTGCAATAATGTAGTCTCCGTTTTGATTATATCAGTCACTGTGAATGCTCTACTTCCGATCGATTAGTCAAAAAAGCAACGCCACGCGCGTTGCTCGTAAATGGAACAACAAGGATATCTTGTCCTCAACTGTTGCGAAATTGTGTTTCCTTCCCTTTGCGCAGTGAATGATTTTAAAGTTAATTGCGGTAATTGACACGAAATGGAGTTTTATTAAAGCCGAAGTAAAATCCATGACCTCTGCCGTGGTTTGAAAATTATCCCTGAAAACAAGGTTTGGACATATTCTGCCTCACAGCTGGGCTCGTGCGAATGCAGTTGTGTTTTAATTTTTCTCCGAAAGGGCCGTCCCCAGCGGCACTGGGACGGGTCCCGGGCCCGCCGTGACGGGCTGCGGCGGCCGACGCAGCTACTTAACTTACTAAACCAATGCGAAGCGATACTAACTAGTGCGTGCTGATTGGTATTTTGTGGTCGTCATTAATGCGTCAATAAATGTACCTTTAGGCCTGACAGTCATATAGAAAACGTTTGCATGGATTAATTCTTAATTAGTAAATTCCCGGTCTTGGTGTAATGCTTTGCTTCAGATTCGTGGGCAATTGGTTCTTGCAACGTTTCATAATATTGCGAAGTTGATATCTCTGGTTGCATCATGGCACTGGCGGCCAGAATGAACATAATCCCAGTAGCAAGAACGCTGTAATTGTTGCATGTGTATTTCACTGTGCACGTAATGCAGATTGCGCTTCTTGGAACGTAGTGGATGGCAATGAATACTGCTCCCGATGACAAGAAATACAATAATTGATAGCACTGTGGGATGTTGCGTATATTGCACGATGTTGCGAAAGCCAATACCATCAATAGTTTTACCTAGAGAAGTTCGACCACACGGTCACACTCCTTCGTGGTGTGCTAGACCGTCGTGCCGGACATCCTCGCCGGTGAAAATTGGGAAACCTTTCCCGGGCTTTGATGTTCATGACTGGCTCCCTAAATTCCTCTTCTGCCCTTATGGCGTTCCGAGGGAAGCACTCATATCAGGACGGGGACCCTGTTGTTCATTTAGTGGCGCTCGTGCATACATGTCTCGTGCACGTTTCCAGCATCCATGAATTTGGCTTCTGAAGGTTAATGTATGATCACAGGCACGTAATGCATTTGTCGACGAAATGGTTGTGATCTGGCAGTTGTGATCTGGGTTTGAATATTTGCGGGAAGCAAGGTAAGCAGACACCTATCAATCACTGACACGGGTCGATCTGAGCACCTCGTCGCAGGACTTGGTGCTCTCTGCATCGCCCGAGGCCTAGACCTCTTCCAGGGTGCTGGCCGCCGACAACTGCGGTCCTCGAGCCACGAGCCGCGGGATCATTTCACCTCAAGCGCAGGGGCACGCGAGCGCCACCTGCCGCCGCGTGGTCTGGACGTTTGCTGTTCTGGCGGCGTCGCTGACACCACGCTCCGGCGGCTGCGGCCGCTGAAGAGGTGGCTTTTGGCCCCGCGTCGCGACCCGACCTTGGACGTGCAGTCTGGGACCCTGCCCGAGGGGGGGGGTCGTTTCGGGGCGTTGTCTCCAGTCGGGCCCGCGCCGCGGCCCGTGCCCCGCGGTTGTGTCCAGAGACAGGCTGGCGCATTCGTCTGGTGGTTCCGAGTTCCCCAGGTGGTTGACTGTTGCTGTCCTGGTCCCGATTTGCTGCCTCTTCTGATACACGCGGCGTCGGCGTAGTGCCGTGCACCCCGGTCTTTCAAAAAGCCCAGTTGTCAGACCAAAATGTTGCGGTCTGGGTACCCGCATGGGAAATAATGAAACATCAGTTTGGAGAAAACGGGAAAAATGGGACACAGGGTTATAAGCTGTAAGAGGAAATCCGTTTTTTGTGGGTTTGTGTTTTGTAATGCTCGTTTAGGTTTCCTGCGTTGACATTTCATGTAGATCCGGATGTAGAATTGAATTGCCAGCTGCTATTCACTGCATTTCCTCGTTCATGTGGCGTGTCGGAATGTCTGCCGCTGCGAACGTGCAACGATCCGCTGCCACTCAGCCTGACGCCATGTCGATCTGATCCGCGGCCCGTGTTTTGTGTGCCGGCCAGACTGTCGGGCCCAGCGGACTCTGCGCCACCCCCTGGCGTCCGGCTCCTGCAGCTTCGTCTGCAGGTCCGGTGTGCTGATGACCGCGAGATCGGTGCTGCCGGCTGTCGGCGCGACGTCAGCGGCCGACGCCGGGAGACCTGCAGGCCGCAGAGCGCCGCTGCGACGATACGAGATGATGCGTGACGTATGGCGGACGTGTTGGACCGCGATGCCTGCGACATCTGTGGAATGGGTCGGGAAATTTAACTGTCCGTGGCGGCTAAGGCTGCCTGGTGCTACGCTGCGCAGTTCATTGGAGAGTTAGGAATGTGTGCTGAAGTTAGTTGGTTGTCACTTGATGTTTTAGGATGTATAGGGATACGTGGGCAAGACAAGGCGCCGACGGTTATTCACCCTCGCTTCTTTGGTTGTTGGCATTCTTCGTCAACAACGTTGGGCCTCTCGGGTGCCCGGCGGTCCGGCGCGCACTGCTCACCGCTGCCACTGGATGCCACACGAGGACAGGTGGCAGACACTAAGCGGGTCAGCCTACTGGCCAGGCGTCACTGGCCCTGACTGGCGCGGCCGGCTGGCGCGGGACGGCACCGAGACCGGAACATTGCATTTACAAAATACCCTGGCTCCTGGAATCGGCCGGCGGTACAGGCTCGGTTGAATTGAAGGAATCTGGAAAGCATCTGCTTTCCAGATTCCTTCAATTTTGCTGAAAGCTAGCGGTGCTTGATGTCGGCGTCTGATGCTCCACGAAAGTTAAGATACAGAAATCTACAATAACTTGACGTATCAACGAAGGAAAATTGCACATGTTGCGGGATTTTATGACGCAGAAGTGAATCGACAGCAGTTGTTTTTCATTACATTGTGGACGTTTCGCGAGTTTTGGCTTTCAAAAAGTGCAAAATTTAACTAAAGGTTAACCTGAAAACTTGCGAAACCGTTTCTAGTTTGTTTAACTAAACAGTGGTTTGCTTCGGTCATTTTGTTATCGTGCGTGTGAACTTGTCATTCTGTTATTTTGTTTTCTCATTGTCATTTTCAAGTCATTTTGTTATCACGCTTACGAACAAAAGACGCGGAATGTTGATGAAAATCGCGAACTCCTTACCGCTTGCGCAGCGGCTCTGCATGCCAACATGCGCATGGGCGCTTAGTGACCCGGACGCCATTGCACCTCAAACACTGGGCCGTTGTGTGCGCTGCCGTGTGCACGCGAGTGAGTCGGGTGCGCCGGCCGGCCGCGGCGATTCCGTTCTCTTCGAGGTGACACGGCTGCAAACATTGACCGACTGTAGGGTGCCCGGGCCAGTCGGTCACAGAGTCAAAGCTGCCGCCGCCGCACGGCGCCGGCGCGCTCTGGAGCAGCCGGTGTGACCAGTTCAATTGGCTTCCAGCAGCGTAGACGGAGAGGATCAGAGGGGTCAGCTGATCCTGCTTACGGGCAGGGACTTTCGAATGTTGGCTTGTTGTGGTACATGGTTGTCTGAAATGCAAGCCGCCTTTTTAAAGTAAAAAGTAATTTGTTCTTAATTTCAAGGCCTCCGAAGGCGATATTTCATAGCGTCAGTTTACCGATATTTGTGATAGAATGGTATGAGTAGCTGAAAGCCCTTTTACTTTAGCCTTGATCGCACACCCACCCGAACATCATGGCTCCTCTGTAAGATCTATAGATTTTCCCGTCTAATTCAATTCTGTTCATATGTACATGTAGCCCTACGTCTCAAAGTGACTGCGGGTTGACAAGGCCGAGGATGTCCGATCGCAACGTTTATGACAGGGCACCATGGGGCTTTACCGGTCGCTTCGTGAATGTACGTTTGCAGCTTGAGTCATTGCGTTGCTGTTTTAAACGGCTAGCCGGTTCGGTTTGTTCCTTACTCTGTGGCATATTTCCGGTCATTTTGAGCAGAACTAACCAGCTGAAACGGAGAGCGAGGGCAAGACAGAAGACTCGCCCTGCATGCACGGTGAAGCAGCCAGGATTTTCCTGGGGGAGGGAGCTCATTGTGAACTGAAATACGAAACCCACCCGCCGGGAAGGCAGTGTGCAATGATTTTCGCAAAAACTGCTAAGGGGTGGGGGGCGGGCCCCTCGGCTCCCCCATGGCTGCGCCTATGCGGCGAATTCATGATTCATGCAACGCCACGTCGTTGATATGATTCACGTGAGGCCTGGTAAGCCCACTCCACACGGAGCACCAGGGGATATCCCCGGGGCTGAAATCATACCAGGCTGTAACACGAACGTTGCCGTTTTTTTCGGGCTCAGCTTTGCATATCGCCGGACTTTCATGGAAAACGGTTTGGTCATTCGATGCCGAACTAAGTAAAGAGAGGGTGAGTGGGCTAATGTCACAGCACGGGCTAGAAATTTACCGGATTGTGAATGTTCCTATCAGGGTGATGAGGCCCTCCCCCCGATGGGGCACCACCTTTTCGTGGCGAAGGGGGGTCGGGTGTGCTCTAGTAATCCGGCAGGCGGTCGGGATGCTCGTAGAGCTCACCTGGCCAAAGGGGAGGAGCTAGATGAAGGGTGCCTCACCGAAGAGCACTAGCTTCTGTTAGTGTAGGGGAGCAGTGCCCCCTCGATCCCCATCTTCTCCCGCAGGAACACCACTGTTGGTGTGGGACATGGCGACCCCCCTGGGTCCCATCCTAGGAATTCCTCTGACCTGTGTCAATCCTAGCATCCCTCCCAACGCCGACCCTGGTTGTCCTATATCCAGGCCTCTTGTTCACCTCGCCTCTGGTAGCAAACAGCTCAGCTTCCCCTGACTGCTGAGACCTAGCAACCCTGCCAGTTCGCCAGCTCTAGTTTTTTCGGAGTAGCTGCGCTCCCTCGGCCCGTCCACTCAGGGTTGAGTCCTCGAGGTTGAGGCCCCTCGCCGCGCGGTGCTAGTTGTGGTGGGGTCCAACACGCCTTTTGAGTCCTAATATCCCGGAGGGTCGGGCGGGTCGGCATGGCCCCATGCGGACCAAGTGATTGGTCATCTCGGGCCGTAGGCTCGGCTTTGCTCGGGTTTGTTCGACTTGGCCGACGGGTTCAAGGGGTGGGCGACGCTTGAACCCGGCCAGGACGGAGAGGGGTCTCCCCGGTTCCACGTGACCAGGCAGAAGACTCCGCCTGTCCCGTATAGCACTGGGGTAGCCCTGGCGTCCCGCGTCCCTGATTTTCAGGGCCGGGCGTCCCCCAGGTGGGCTCCGAGGTAGGTGGTAAGCCCCTGTGCCGAACCCAGTCACATATCTTATGGACGCACTACCAAAAGCAATCCGCAGTAGTGTTTCCCGGCCCTCAACCGAGGGCCGGGCACGTCATTCTGGCAGCCCGCGTGATGGAGGTGGCGCACCAACTCAGCTGCCTCAGTATCTGATTATACGATCGTCTAAGCTAAACAGCGAGGGAAACCCCGTTCCACTGAATCAGCATCGGTTCCAGGGAGAAGCCCTGTCGAAGTTTGCCAGGCCAAGCAGCGTGTCTCGGTACACAGATGGTAGAATCGAGTGACGTTCAATCACGAAAACGAGATCAAGAACATGAATGCCACCGAGCAGTCGTACAAAGTACGCAACCACGGGATGACCAGCGTCCCAATCAAGGTTGAGCCGCACCCACACAAGAACTCTGTACAGGGTGTGATTACTTTTCGGGATCTACACCACGTGAGCGAAGACGAGGCTGGAGGGGTTGGCCAGAAAGAGTGTCACCAGCTCAAGACGAAAGGTGAGAGGAGAATTGGTCATTGATTGCCCTCACGTTTGGCCAGTTTGTTGCTACGTCCTTGACCCGATGCGATGTTTTAACGGGAAATTGCGAAAAACGTCCATTTTCCAACAACTGGACAGGGGGAAGCGATTAAAGCCCATTTTGCTAATTCTGAAAGGGATATTCCCCCCCCCCGTTACGCCCATGGAGCTATGTCGTCACAGAACACTCCAATCCAGTGCCCTTCGGGTTGTTTCTGTCCAAAATGGCCAGTGAAGCTCCGAAATAGCTAAGCACCTCTCTTAAGTTAACTCGAAGTAGAGGTAGGTACCTACGTACCACTTCTCAGCTGAAAACATTGATATAAATACGTCCATCAGGTTGGCGACAGATTCACATTCAATTCATCTTCAGTTAAGTCACAAAAGGCGGACCATACCATATCTTTCTAAAAGGGAAAAAGTGGTAATCATATCACTATATACGCATTACCCGTTACCCATATACCCATTACCCATTAATATAATAGGTAATCAGAGTTAAGGAAATGACGCCATTAAAGCAGGGGGGAGTCCCATGCATGTCTTCAAAACTTATATCATTTGTCAAGTTAATTACCGTCATTGTAAAAATAGTGCCTTTTAACAGGGACGTTCACCGGTTTCCCAGTAAAAGGTATAGAAAGTTCAAGGTCACAGGTCCCATGTTTTGAAATGACTCACATATTTGGATGTGTTCTTTGTGGCATATTCCGCGTGAAATTCCCGGGACTCCCTGCGGACTGCCGTTCTTTACGAATTCGACGGGAAATTTCGCGTGGAATTCCGCGTGAAATCCGGGAATCGTTGCAGCACCTCCTTTGTTTCGGACACGGCTGTCGAATGCGCGAGCGGTGGCATGATCAAAAGGACGGCTGTAGATGATTTGAGAAAGAACGTGTGAATATCAGTCGTCATTGTTATCAAAGTCTGATTCCAATTCGTCCAGCTCCACGTAGAAGCCGTGATTGTTGGTCTCGTACCCTGTACTGTATATTACTGCTGAGAGCATCCAGTCCTGGGTGCCTGAGCATTTGTGCCAGGACTGCTATGTTCGTAGGTGGCGGTACGGAGGAGCAGGGATCCGCACCGCGCCCTCGCACCCCACCGCCCCGCCCTTTAACCGGTGAGATTTAACATTAGTCCTGTGACATTGCATGGAAAAAAATGTGTCGAAAAGTAGCCCGAATTGGTGCCCCCTTGCCGGAAGGCGCTCCATGGCTACTGGCAATGTTTGATGATAGTTGCCTTAACCCGCGCACGACCGTCGATCCGTTTCGAACACGGGCGAATGGGTGGGGGGGGGGGCAGTTGACAGCCCCCCTCTAACTCACGAATGGTTCGTCGAAGGATAAAAATAAGCGTACCGTTGGAAAGCTTATGACGAGTAGAGCTCTAAACTGGCCTCATTTTTAGTTTTAGATAATATGTAAGCAATTTACGCCCTATATATGTTTTCTCATAGCCGACTGCATGAAACCGAGACATGGCCTGAACCTCAAGGACTGTGACTAAAAACGCATTAAGTCACCAGCGCACAAGTAAAGGTCCGCGGATGCCGATACACGTCTAATTTCCCAGATTTGTTCAATATATACGCCGAAACATTGAGTTCAAGACAAGGCATTTCTCGCGGCAGCTGCTAGGCGTGCGCTGCTCCGTATGCGGTCACAAATTGACGGGAACTAATTTTAGCGTTCCTTTATTTTCGCGAAAAAAGAATATCTTTGTACATCTTATTGATCTTTGTGGTTCTTGTGATGGTTTTCATGCTTAAATTTTGGAAAAATTGATTAGTTATCAATCTACAAAATTGGCGGAGCTTTATTCGCAAGAGCCTGTTTATTTCCAAAATATGCTATTTTCAAACTTTTTGAGGTTCCTGGTATTACTTATGTCTGTGCAAGCTAGTTCTGCCACTTTCTACCCATTCTGAGTAATTCATCGCCGATTTTGACGGTGGTACATTTTGCCTCACCACAGTTATTGGTGACCTGACCTCAGGTCAATGGCTGGAAGTCATTGATACTTTGCCCAATGACGATAATTAGATGTCTGCTTCACTGCACACGAAAAATGTTATGAAATATTCCGTCAATTTCCGAAAAAACGACATGTCTTAAAAATGGGCTTGACCTTAGATCAATGACCCGGAAAATTCCGAAAAATCTGAGATAGTAGATTTGTTGCATTTATCACGTTCACTAATCCCTGAAAGTTTTATTGAGACATCTTGTTTTCCGAAAAAGTTACAGAGCGCTAGACTTTTTTGACATAGGTCTGTTTGACCTGACCTAGGTGAGGTACCTCACCTGACATGAGATCAAAATTTTGACACGAGATGTACAATTGATGAAGCAAAAGTTACGCAAAGTGTCGTGACTCTGTGTTTGTTGGTTCTCTCGTAATCTCAGAAAAACCTCAGGGGGGGGGGGCGGTCAACTGCCCCCCCAATCGGGGACGGGTTAAGATATGACCTTCATGGCCGCATGACGAAGAGTGCCACCTGCAGCCTTTTGTGGTTCAGTGCATCTTGCTATTATGTCTCACTATTCGAGTAAGCTGCTTGCCAGATAGCATGTTACACTTTGTGATGCAGTGCCAAGCAGTGACATGCTGAAACTGCAAGCAAGGAATCAGATGGCCTTGGAAGGATCTATCTAATTTTGAAGAGACCAGCCCGACTCATGGCAGTGGACCCTGACCATCCCAGGACCACTGACCATCATAGTTAGGGTCCTGTGAAGATCCCAGGACTGCACTGACTCTCACAGGGCTGATGTTCCAGGGACTTGTACTATCCCCAAACCCAGGACAATCTTAGGGTCTTTGACTGTCCCAGGGCCTGTGATCATCCCATGATCGTGGCCTTCCCGGGCCTCATAGCTGTCTAGAGCCCAGCCATGCCAGGGCCTTTGACTTTGTCATGCTCATGACTGCACTGCATCGCCCGACTGTCCCATCATCCTTGACCGTTGTATGAACCTTGACTATTCTGGCAATCAGGCTCATGGTCATTCCATGGCCCCTGACTTCTTCAGAGCCCTAGACTGTCTGAGGATAGCCCTTGACTGTCCCATGGTCCCTGACCACCCGGAGACTCCTGACTGTTTCAGGTTCATTGGCTTTCCATGACACTTGCCCACCCCATGGCCCCTGAGCCCCTGGGGTGGTGGATATGCTACCATTAAGGGTCTCACGCACTTGACTGTCTCAGGGTCCCTGGCTTTCTTGCCCCGTGGCAGTCCCAGGTCCCTTGATTTCTTCATGATCTGTGATTGTTTTAGGTGCATTGCCTTCCATTGCCCTCTTGATCATCCCAGGCCTGCTGAGCATCCCATGGTGCCCCTTGCAGTCTCAGGCCATTGACTGTCTCAGAATCCCTGACTTCTTGAACACCCCTGACCATGTTAGGCCCCTACTGCATCATGGCCCTTGGTCATTCCAAGGCCACTGATTGTTTCAGGCTCACTGCTTCTCCATGGTGACTGACCATCCCAGGGCCCCTGCGCATCCCACGGAGCCCCTAGCTGTCCCAGGCCCCTGACTATCTCTCGTGCTCCTGACTTCCTCAGGGTGTGTTACTGTCTTAGATCAGGGCCCTTGACTTTGCCGTTATGTCTGACTGTCGCTTGGCCGCCCACTGCTTCAGTTTCAAGGCTGTGCCATGGCCTCTGATCATCCGGGGTCCATGACTATCCTAGTGCCCCGGTAGTCTCAGGGTCAGTCTCACGCAGGGAGGCTGGAGCTACTCTCCAGTATAGTGTCTCTACCACTGATCACACTACATCAGAGCAGGTCAGCGGCTTCATAGGCAGCTGTCCGTGCCATACAGAGCATCAACACTGGGCCAGAAAGAGACTTAAAAGTGGCGTCATATTCGTTTCCACAGGCAGCACAACCGCTGAGCAATGATGCCCCCCACCCCTTAAAGGCATCAGTTTTATGCTGATACGGCAATGTCTGTTTTGGCAACTCATCAAATTTAAACTGAGCGTAAAGGAAGCATTCCTAATGACAAACACACACACACACACACACACCCTGGACTTTGGGGAAGAGCTTTGGGGAGATTCTGGACTTTGGGGAACCTCCTTTATGAGTTCAGTTGGCAACGTTGGATTTGATGCATCCATTCGTAAAACACAGAACACTCATCCTATTAGCTGCAGTTTTATGTTAGGTACGTGCTCTGAATCAAGATATGATGGATCGTTATTCCAGTACTTACAGATTGTCTCCTGTTGCTGCATAGCTGCAACCATTTACTCATTTTCTTGTTTTACTCCATGCAGGATTTAGAGAGTCATGCCACACGTGACGGTTTCTGTCTAACCAAGCTCATCATGGAGTCAAGGGCTGGAGATTCCTCTTCGGGAATCTCCTTGCCACCGAGGGACTGGAGGGCACGTGCGGCTACGGAGCTACTAATGCACGTGATGCACGCGCGGCCACGGGAGCCACGGCGGCCACCGCAACTGCCTTTGGTCAGGAACGTCGGCTTGCCCCGCCAGGCATATCTGGAGTTGAGGCAGGAGTGGTACAGCTAGCCAGATGGATATGTCTAACAAGAATACTTCTGTCAAGTTGGGAGAATGGGAAGGGACGGGATACCTTGAGGTGTTTCAGACACACTTGAGTGCTCCTTTGTACAGGGGCAGTAGGCTTATTGCAAAAACTTGAGCGTCCTCGTCTCCCCCTTACTTCGCGTCCTGCTGTCCTTAGTAGCGAAAAATGACGTCTTTATTGAGACGGCTCCACAGGCTGACTACCTGGGCGCATTGATACCATCTGACTTCCATCGCGTTCATCACTGCATTCTGGAGGACAACGAAAAACAGAGGAAAAAATACAACGAAGACATATGTATCCTGAACCCTAACAAATATGTACTCAAGATGTCCGTCTTGTGCCGCTGAGCCCAAAAATACCCAATATCCACAGTTCCGGTTCTAACGTTTCGAGTTACGGCGAACAAAAACCGTTTTTTACCTTATCCTTTATTTTCCATTGCATTTAACATAGAACCCTATGGAACTTACTCCTGTGGACCCCTTCCATTTCGCCTCGTTTTGCTGCACAGATAGCCAGAACCGCACCACACATCAAACCATCGCCAAAAGTTTACTGTATTGGTGTTCACACCGCCCAATTGAGCTTGGGACACAGGTGAAAACCGCATTTCTTAATTCTCGTCCACACCTAATCATGTAGGTACTCAGAATATTTCTATTGTTCTGCAGAGCCCAAAAACACCACATTTACACCATTCCGTTTGAAACGTTTCGAGTTCCGGCAAATGAAAACGGTCTTCCACTTGCTGTAATGCTTTTCTACCCAAATGATGTCCTGCGCCGTCTGCTCCTCATAATTCAACCAGTCCCCTTTCCAATCTACTCTTTTCGGCACGTGCCTCTCTCATCGGTTTCTTGTATCCAATAGCTTCGCAATGATTAAATTGGTCCAATAGACTCTACCTTTTCCGACAAAGGAAAATGTCATCAGTCTGATGCGAAACCCTGTGAAAGATATTGCTCTGTGTTCGAAGTTCACTGAGTCGCTGCATTTAGTTGTCGTTACCGTTGCAACGTCTCCTGCTGGGAGTACAGAAGATGTCCTATTACGCCAAGCTTTATTTCGTAACAGATTGTGCATCATACCGTAATGCATCATGCATCGCACCGATCATGCAGTTATATCACACGGCAGCTCCACTCGATCATAAGCAATGAAAGAAAACGTGCTGCACAACAGACAGTTTTGTACCACCATGAATGCTCTAAACTACGCCAACTTGTAACGTTTCACGCACGGAATTCTGTGACAGCACCAGTCAGTTACGAACGAAACTACATGGCTACGTGGGACCTTGTCGTCAAAAAATGGAAGTCTTATACTCAGCACATAGAACACCGGACCGGAGTCTGCATCAGACGAGGCCGCAATGAAAACAGACTCCAGAACCAACTGAATTATGACTTGCCGACGCCACCACCTACTGAAGTCACCCCGCCGAATCAAACCGGTTAGTGATCTCACCAGTTGTTCTGCGACGTCGATAGCGGTCATCAAACGGCGGTGCCGGCCATGAGACGCTGATAGTCATCACTGAACTAAACACTTGCAAGCTCATGACTCCAAAAAGCTACCCCGCGCCCCACCACGGGTGCCGGCCGGCGACGCTGCACTGTAACGCCACTGGTGTCTGGTTGCCGGTCCCGCGCTAGTTCGGCGGGTTAGTGGCTTGCGGGCAGAGCAGACGACGCGGACGGGCCGGCACCACGCAGCCCATCAGCTGCATCACCGCTCAGGCGGCCAGCACACCGAACCCGAGCTATTCCTCCACAGATCGGTAAAGGCGGTGGCCGGCCAGGAAGCCGGAGATCACGGCGCCGCAGACGCCAGTCGTGTCGGAGATTGCGGACTGCGAGATCGGCGGCACGGCCACTGACACGGCAGTACCAGAGACGTCTGGCCTCTTAGTTACGCATTTGGCATTCTGAAGTTCTGTGCTTATTGCAGCAAATCGCAATCAGAGGATAATCCGATGCAATCAGACACCGTATCAAAGGTATGCAGCAGGTACTGCGTCACGGCGGTAACAATAATTCTGTCTTTCTAAATCATACGCGAGACAGCAGCTGGGTAACTGTGCCGCAGGTACACAGCGGTCATTCATACCGATCCAGCCACCCAGTGGTGACAGACGCCACTCGACATCGCCCAATCACAGCCGTGTGGCCGTTGTCGTTCCCACCGTCCGCGCAACACGCGAGTCGACTAAGTCATGCAGTCTTTCCGCCAAGAGCGGTCTCCACCATTGCAAACGTCGTCCTAGATCTCTGCCACCGTTCGCCACAGCAGCCGCAGTCTTGCTACCCAGGACGTAGCAAAGAATCCACTTTCGGCAGCGGCAATGGCCACCGATCGTGCACCAACAGATCCTGTACAGGATATCGTGCACGATGTTGGGCCGTAGCCGTGGTCGCGACAGCCTCTGCATACCACTTACTAAGGCTTCCGGTCACTGATTTCTGCTCCTTGGTTGACCTGTCGGAGATCGCAGAAGTCTTACCGTGAGGACGAGGAGAGATGGGCTCACAAAGAGACGCTTAGATGAAATACCATTACGCTAATTTTATGCGTCCCCCCCAAAAAAAAAATAAAAAATTGGATCGGCTTTCACTATATATCATAGAAAAAACTTGAAGTGATTGCCGATACAGTATACTATCCATATGCGTAAAACGAACACGATATTGCCCCACAACGTTTTAAGATATCAGAATGAATAGAAAAGAGTCCAATGTCATTACCATTGATTACATAAAAACAAATGTAAAAAACGGTATGTTCGTTGGTGGCCCCCTCAGAATGACATGCACTGGTTTGGGTATGTTTTGACCCCATCTCCTGATGTATTCAAAGACCGAAACAAAATTTTGTTGGCAGATCTGCGTAGAGATATTACAGGCTTCTGAAACTGAATGGCTTAGATAGAGAACATCGAAACCAAACGAGGTTCGAATTCGAATACGTACCATCCTTCATTTCTCCCTGCTTAACGGACCCAATAAAGCCCAATTTTGAGGAACCTGATTCCGTAAAAAGAACTCACTCATAGCAACGATTGGTTAACCAAGGTCACGTCAATGAAGATCAAACCTAATAACACTCGCAAATGCTTCATTTTGTCAAAATTGGGCATGACACCACCTGGACCGTCAATATTCAGAAAATACCCGGATGTGTTCAAAATTAGTGATCTACTTAGATGACTTCAAATCATCGAAGTCAACCGGGACAAAGGAAACTAATCCCAATAACATTCGTTTGCGATCGTTTGGGTAGATCTGAAGACAAAGAAGAAAGCTTCGTCTTCACATAGTGACCTTGGATGTCCCAAGATTAGTTGCAATTTCCGCATCCAGCTTTACGTTTTAATAATAATCGTGTGTCATCACCGAAATCACACGCTTCGGCACTCACATGTTTGTCTGTGCTTCCAAACTGCATATGGTGCGTCCTCCCAATAAATATGCCAAGCCACACTTGTGACTGCAATAACAGAAGAAACAAGCAGTTGGCGTCACCATATGAACTGCGAGAAAACAGACACAAACAACAATCCTCACCGTGGCTCGTCCATGCAGCTCGTGCTCGTCCATGCAGCTCGTTCATCAGCTTTAGAAACTGCTGGCACGACAGGCCGACATCTCTGACCTCCTCTACGGACGGATGAGCAGGACGAGGGTTCCCTCTCTTCTTCTGCGTTGGTCCGGGACAACATCGGAGGCGTACGCACTGCCTGGGTCTGTAAAAAAAAAGCGAGAACGTGTTAAACGGCAGTTTGCACTTGGTACGCACTTCATGTAACTCTTGGTATTCGCAGGTTATGACTTTCATGATTTCATGTCACGTCGACGTCGCTTGAAACGATTGCAAACCCTCGAGACGCTATGCCAAACAAGGCTCGACAGGCCCAAGTCGCTTTACTATGCAATCCAGTTACCCAGAAAAGCCTTCCCAGCCAATTGCACGTGCAGGTCAAAAGGAAACTTTGAAATGGTATACATAAAAGTGTTTCGTACGCTCAGGATCTTTTCGCGAACAGCAGCTCGCATGGCCTGGGGATCAAATTGTCTCAAGACCCCTGTCAAGGCCACCTCTGCATGCCAGCAGACAAGGAGGCCACAAGAGCTGCCGTCCTCTTGTCGCGGCGTGGTATCCAAGATGACCAGGCGCCACTCCCTCCACGAAAACGGCTCGCTGTCGACTTTGGTGTTGCCGAGGCCCGCCTCGACCAGCTGGCGCACGGAGGTCAGTGAATTCACTGGGATCCCTCAACAGCGAATCCAGATGGACTATCTGCCTGGCTGTGCAGAACACTACAAACCAGGCCCAATGCATCTAGCCATTGGTCGTCATTCAACGACTTCAAGGCAGCAAAGCTTCCATGGGCTTCCAGAGGTCGAACAGGACATACGTCGCCGGGTACTTGCATCGGAGAGCTGCACGATGCTGTTATATCCGACCGAACGGCGGGCACGTCACACTGCGCGGCGGCCATGCCAGGCCAGGCAGCGGCCATGCCAGGCCGGGCGGGAGCCATGCCAGGCCGAGCGGGAGCCATGTCAGGCCGGGTGTGAGCCATGCCAGGCTGAGCGACAGCCATGCCAGGCCGGGTGTGAGCCATATCAGGCCGGGTGTGAACCATGCCAGGCCGGATGTGAGCCATGTCAGGCAGGGCGGGAGCCGTATCAGGCCGGGTGTGAGCCATGCCAGGCAGGGCGGGAGCTATGCCTGGCTGGGCGGAGGCCATGCCAGGCAGGGCGGGAGCCATGCCAGGCCGGGTGTGAGCCATGCCAGGCAGGGCGGGAGCTATGCCAGGCTGGGCGGAGGCCATGTCAGGCCGGGCAGCGGCCATGCCGGGCCGAGAAGGGGCCACGCCAGGTCTGGCGGCCGAGGAGACGGCCGGGCCGTGATGCGACGTTGCAGGAGCTGCCGTGCCCTTGGCGGCCACTGTGTCGGGTGCTCCGTGGGTTCGCGAGGTGGCTGTCAGTACCTCAGTCGGTGGCCTCGTGAGCGAGTAATGTGTTGACTTCTGCGCTTTGGATTTCGGCGAAACCACATCTCCTCTCTTTCCTTGTCGTCCGTGATGTTACGACGTCGTTTTGTGTTGCTTGGTCTTGATGAAATGATGTCAGCCTTTATCCTGGCGGCAGTGTTCTTCAGGAGAACTCGTATGATTTCCGCCGGCCGCGAGTTGGTTTTTCCGTGTAGTATCTCCTTTTCCAGAAGACTGATGTGGGATTCTGCCGCTGCATTCGACTTGGTGCTGCCCGATACAAGACAAGACCAGATGGGAGCCAGCGGCATTACGTGAGCCGTCAGGTGCCTCGACAGACTCGGGTAGACGAAAGGGCTGATGCTCTCCTTTGAATTGTTTTCAGGCCCTCGGCCCACCTCCAACTCCATTTCGTCCCTGATGGCTTCAAAGTGCCGTCCGAAAGCCGCTGCATCACGCAGCGTTTCTCCAGATGACCAAGCCTCGTGGTCAATGGGCTCGTCGAAGGCACTGTTCAATCCAGGCTGTTCAACGTCGAGCGGGGGCTGGACACGTGACATGGTAAGCATGCATATGGAACGGAATCGCTTACTGAAGACTTCCAGCGTGGAGGCCTGCTGCATTTTGGCGAACAGCCACATGAAGCCAGGCCGCGCCTTCTTCTGGACACCCTTTTCCTTCAGAACGACAGAAAGCCTGAGACATATGAGCGCCACAGAGGCTGATGATCGCAGATGGCGCAGCCCCCCTTCCCCACTCACAACATGTCAGCATTCGTCTAGGTACCTATCCAGTCTCATCTAGGTGAAACCTTGCGCCATGGCGTGCAGCAGCGACCAGCTGCAATCAGAGACGAAGCGAGGTGGAACCATCTTCTTTCCTCCGGTCACTATACCGAAATCGCGAGCGATCTGAGAAAAAATGGGCGAGTGATGGCACTCTGTGGCTCTCCGACAGCATGTGTGCCAGGGGATAGCTATAAGTCTCCGAATCCTTGGATCCCTCCGCTACAACTGCGTAGAGCAACGGTCGTTTGCCCCTCCCTCCCCCCACTTATCGGCAGGACGTGGGGATCCCGTGGCGTCTGGCGTGCATGGCCGTGGTAGCCGCCAAATCTTCTGTGCGCCGCTCAGCCCGGCGCTTTTCATATGCGGCCTGGCGGAGGACATGACCTGGCGGGGCGTCCCTAACATTCCCATCACGGAGCTGAGCTGCCGAGACCGTCAACAACATATCTTGTCACGTGGTATATGCCCCTTGCAGCTCCACACGATTTGCAGCAGCCGCCCGGCGCTTGCCACGCAGGCTCCGATGGACGTAATACTCAGTGTCCTGTGCCTGGCGTCCCACACCGCCGCACGCGAAGCTCAGCTCGTCCATCGAGCGGCGAGTTGTCAGCTGTTATGTCGTGGGTTAGACCACAGTCTGGGGTGCAGCAAGCACCTCTGGCTCTGAAAAATGGCGCGTTCCTCTTTCTGGAACCCTCGCGGCGCACGTGGCGGCTCGTGATCTTCAGCACACAGCTGGGGCGGATGTCACACTGGGCGAATTTCCTACAAACTTTGTCTATCCATCCTGGTGCCAGGCTGTAGCCCATAAAGATCTGGGAGGTTTTATCCACATTTAGAGCGAAAACGACGTCCAATGCGTTTGAACCTCAAGGCGGAGGGTCGGTGAATGGCCGAGGACTGGCGGGCTGCAGCGGGGTGCCGGCCGCCGTCCCAGAAGGCGAAGAGTCGGCTTACAACCGAAGACTGGCGGGCTGCAGCGGAGTGCCGGCCACCGTCCCAGGCAGAGTCGGCGGACAGCCGAGGGCTGGCGGGCTGCAGCGGAGTGCCGGCCACCGTCCCAGGCAGAGTCGGCGGACAGCCGAGGGCTGGCGGGCTGCAGCGGAGTGCCGGCCACCGTCCCAGGCAGAGGAAGTCAAGGGATAATCAGAAACCATGGCAAAGTCAAGGGCCCTGATCTGAGACAGTCAGAGACCCTGAGGAAGTCAGGAGCATGAGAGACAATCAGGGGCTGTGTTGGAAAACTGTCATTTTCTGGTGTCATGGAGCACTAAAAAAATTCAAAC
Source organism: Capitulum mitella (assembly GCA_030062745.1). Lineage (NCBI taxonomy): Eukaryota > Metazoa > Arthropoda > Thecostraca > Pollicipedomorpha > Pollicipedidae > Capitulum > Capitulum mitella. The sequence goes on along the minus strand of CP099848.1, from coordinate 29,536,043 downwards.
TCCAAGAAAAATTTTCTACTCCAAAATGATCATTTGCCCCCCCAAATGACATGGGTATTCCTATTTAACCAGATTTTGAAGTTGCCCAGCATACCATTCATACTCGGCCGCCGAATTACACTCCGAATCCACGGTCGGCCGCCTTCCCATCGGTCAACGATTTCGCTATCTACAACGTAGACCTTTGCCCCCTCCCACCCGAAATGGAGCCGTTGAATCCGCCCCTGCTGGCCACATATACTTGCAAAGCATCTGCTTCGTCCATGTTTCTCACATAAACGTATGACACTTTATACTCCAAAAGAGAATTTGTACTCCGACACCAGGAAAAAAACAGGTTTCCAACACTGGTCAGGGGCCTGGGACAGTCAGGGGCTCCGTGGGATGCGCAGGGGCCCTGGGATGGTCAGTCACCATGGAGAAGCAGTGAGCCTGAAACAATCAGTGGCCTTGGAATGACCAAGGGCCATGATGCAGTAGGGGCCTAACATGGTCAGGGGTGTTCAAGAAGTCAGGGATTCTGAGACAGTCAATGGCCTGAGACTGCAAGGGGCACCATGGGATGCTCAGCAGGCCTGGGATGATCAAGAGGGCAATGGAAGGCAATGCACCTAAAACAATCACAGATCATGAAGAAATCAAGGGACCTGGGACTGCCACGGGGCAAGAAAGCCAGGGACCCTGAGACAGTCAAGTGCGTGAGACCCTTAATGGTAGCATATCCACCACCCCAGGGGCTCAGGGGCCATGGGGTGGGCAAGTGTCATGGAAAGCCAATGAACCTGAAACAGTCAGGAGTCTCCGGGTGGTCAGGGACCATGGGACAGTCAAGGGCTATCCTCAGACAGTCTAGGGCTCTGAAGAAGTCAGGGGCCATGGAATGACCATGAGCCTGATTGCCAGAATAGTCAAGGTTCATACAACGGTCAAGGATGATGGGACAGTCGGGCGATGCAGTGCAGTCATGAGCATGACAAAGTCAAAGGCCCTGGCATGGCTGGGCTCTAGACAGCTATGAGGCCCGGGAAGGCCACGATCATGGGATGATCACAGGCCCTGGGACAGTCAAAGACCCTAAGATTGTCCTGGGTTTGGGGATAGTACAAGTCCCTGGAACATCAGCCCTGTGAGAGTCAGTGCAGTCCTGGGATCTTCACAGGACCCTAACTATGATGGTCAGTGGTCCTGGGATGGTCAGGGTCCACTGCCATGAGTCGGGCTGGTCTCTTCAAAATTAGATAGATCCTTCCAAGGCCATCTGATTCCTTGCTTGCAGTTTCAGCATGTCACTGCTTGGCACTGCATCACAAAGTGTAACATGCTATCTGGCAAGCAGCTTACTCGAATAGTGAGACATAATAGCAAGATGCACTGAACCACAAAAGGCTGCAGGTGGCACTCTTCGTCATGCGGCCGTGAAGGTCATATCTTAAGGCAATTTTCATCACACATTGCCAGTAACCACGGAACGCCTTCCGGCAAGGGGGGCACCAACTCGGGCTACGTTTGAGACATTTTTTTCCATGCAATGTCACAGGACTAATGTTAAATCTCACCGGTTAAAGGCCGGGGCGGTCGGGGTGCGAGGGCGCGGTGCGGATCCCTGCTCCTCCGTACCGCCACCTACGAACATAGCAGTCCTGGCACAAATGCTCAGACACCCAGGACTGGATGCTCTCAGCAGTAATATACAGTACAGGGTACGACACCAACAATCACGGCTTCTACATGGAGCTGGACGAATTGGAAACAGACTTTGATAACAATGATGACTGATATTCACACGTTCTTTCTCACCTAATCCATACCCGTCCTTTTGATCATGCCTCCGCCCGCGCATTCGACAGCCGTGTCCGAAACAAAGGAGGCACTGCAACGGTTCCCGGATTTCACGCAGAATTCCACGCGAAATTTCCCGTCGAATTCGTAAAGAGCGACAGTCCGCAGGGAGTCCCGGGAATTTCACGCGGAATATGCCACAAAGAACACATCAAAATATGTGCGCTATTTCAAAGCATGGGACCTGTGACCTTGAACTTTCTATACCTTTTACTGGGAAACCGTTGAGCGCCCCTGTTAAAAGGTACTATTTTTACCATGACGGTAATTAACTTGACAAATGATATAAGTTTTGAAGATATGCATGGGACTCCCCCCTGCTGTAATGGCGTCATTTCCTTAACTTTGATTACCTATAACACAATAATTTTTTGATGTCCCTCCTGGTGAGTATTGTTTTTGAAATGAGCATATCTGATTTGCCATTTCATACAATTTTTACGGATACTGTAGAGGTCCGTCTGCTTTTGATGAGGTCATTTTATCAATATTTCACGGGTAAAAACTGAGGCACCTCTAAATGTCCCTTTAGGACAGCATTATTTTTAGACTCGGAATCAAACTGGTATCATTGTTTCCCTTTTAGAAAGGTATGGTATGGTCCGCCTTTTGTGGCTGAAATGAATAGGAATTGCATGTGAATCTGTCGCCAACGTGATGGACGTGGTATAAATGTACAATGGAGCGGAAGATAATCGACCTCAGTCAGTTCCGTCCAGTTTTCATTTCAGATAGTACCCACTAAACAGGATGGCACCATACTAAACACTATACTAAACAGGATGGCACCTTTCAGCAAATTATAAGTAAAGTTGATCTTACGCCTCACAGTATATTTTCGAACGAGGAACTGGCTTGCAAAGTACAACATTATACCAGCATCACCGGGCGTCCCTTGTATCAGCGGTGAGGTTGCTGAAAACGTGAGCTTTTCAATAACTGGCGTTCAGAGCAGTGGTTTGGTCATTGGAGGGGGGGCAATAGTCAGTGGGGCCCCCTCCAGGCCATGTCACCCATTTTTTGCTGCTCAGATATGGAAAAACGATCTGCTCGGGCCCAGCGGGAAATATTTGGTATAAGTCTGCGTTTTTTTTTTGTTTACCTCATGAAATAACCGGAAGAACGCAATCGTGTCAGCTTATTTCAGCAAAATTTCCAACTTGTTCCCCTACAAAGTGTCCGAAATACGGAAACAACGGCAAGGTTTTAGGCAGCCTCATCCATCCCTCTGTTTGAAGTGTGTGTGCATCTGGTCCAAGTGCCCCTCTGCTCCTGTCATAGTTGTTCGAGACGTCTTGCTAGGTTAGATTAGGTTCCCTCTTCCACTACAAGGGGCGCTTTTGGTGGCCTCTGGCCGTCTGTCGTCCCAGGACCCTCTGATGGTCTCCGATTTCTTTTACAGTTTCACCTATCCCTCGGGACGTCTCAGGCACTACTTTGGCAATGTCAGGGGCACGTCGGACAATTTCATGAACCCATTTGGCAGTTTCAGGGACACTTAAGCCATCTCAGGCTCCCTCCTATCATCCCTGGGGAATTTTTGCTGTCCAAGGAGTCCCTCAGGCAGTAACTAGGTCCCTCTATAAGTCTCTCACTGTCGTGACAGAGGCGCCTCTGGCAATGCTGTAGGTCCTTTGGCCGTTTTATGAGCTACCTGAACGTCTCATGCTTAACCCTGTTCCCGGAGGGCTAGACGGTATGGCCGATTCCTGGCAGGGGGAGGGGCCGGATTCGGCCCCCCTGAGATCTCGAAAACTACACGTCCGATATCGAATATCGAAAATATCGAAATGGGGAGTGCTCTTGGACTTCTTATAACTCTGTTGTTTATGGACCGATTTCAATGAAATTGACATGAATCGAGAGATTATGGATAGGACGTTTACCATTGATACACACATTTGAAATTTGGAGAAAATTCATAGGCGTTCACAGGATTAAAAAAAAGACGAATTGATTTTCCGAAACCTGAATGAAGAAAAGAGATAAAAGCACTTTTTTGGCTTCTGCTAGTCATGTCATGCTAAACAAGTACAAATCGTAGTACAATCTTTGCGTAATGTTAGCATAGGCGGTGCCAGAGATATGAAAAAGGGGGAACAGTCATGGTCACATCCTCTTCAGGTCAACTTGTGACCTGTGACCTTAAATGACCTTGAGTGACCTTGGAGTCACTTGGAATGATCTCGTGTGCATTTAAAATTGTCTGTAAACGTTTTCAATCATTTGAATTCACTTTATTTAAAAAATTCCATTTTATGGTTATTGTGATGAAGGGCACGCGCACTGACATTTTAGGTCATAGCTCCGTAACCCGACCTGATATCAAGCTGACACCTAATGCACAAGTAGAGGGCACCCTTCTACGTCATGTGTGTTCCGGGTTTGGTATTTCAAGAAATACCACCGAAGTAATTACTATAAAACCAAATTTTGACTTCTGACCTTGACCTCACCTTGCAAAGTGACCTCAGATGAACAAAATTGTATTTGCACTTTGCCCAACTATGTAGCTATACATCCGTATAATACTTTAAGTTTTGTCTGAAAAACACTATTTTTGGCAGTCATTTTCCTTTTATCGTCATCAGGGCCAAAATTGGCCTGAGGTGCCTCCTAAAAACGCCGCCTGGCTCCGCCCCTGAGCAAAACAGAATTTCGAAATTTTGTCACAGTACGCAGAAAAAATAGCTAGGAATAGTCACCAAGTTCCGTGAAGCTGTGTTAAAAACCCTGGAATTAGCAAGTAAAAAACCCGAAGGGGGCGGATTCAGCCCCCTGCCGGGAAAAGTGTTAAGTAGTTTCAGGGGCCCGTTGGTCGTCTCAGACTGCTAGAGAGATAGACTGCTAGACTAGAGACTGTTAGTTAGCAGTCTCAAAGGCCCCTCTCTATGAGCCTCAGCGGACTTCCTGCTGTCCTAGGTTCACTTCTTGTCTCTGGGGAACGTTTTTGTCGTCTGAGGGGCCCTCCGGCAGTTACAAAAGACCTTTTGGCGATTTCCGGTCCCCTGCGCTGTGGCTGCAGTCCTCTGAACGTCTTCGGTGGTCTCCATGACTGTATCAGGGGCTTTCCTCTGTTACATGGGGTATATCTGGCAGTCTTAGTGTCCCTCTAGCCGTGTCAGGGGCCTTTGTTGGCGCTTCAGGGGCCTCACTGGCGGTTCCAGGGGACCTTTACCGTGTCAAGAGTCCGTCTAACACATTAGGAAGCCCTCTGGCCGTCCAGGGCTTCCATACTGCCCAGAGGTCCTTTTATCTTCTGTCTCGTAGGAACCCTCCGTCCTTTTTGGCGGTCGCAGGGCCCATCTGCCGTGTAGGGGACCATTTTGCCTTCTCAGGAGCCACGTGACCTTTCCTGGGCTTCTTAATTATATCAAGAACCCCGTCAGGTTTTTGAAAATGTAGCCCATTTGGGACCCCTCTCCGAGTTGAGGTCACTAATGAATCCGTGTTCAGGGGTCACTAATGAATCCGTGTTCAGGGGTCACTAATGAATCCGTGTTCAGGGGTCACTAATGAATCCGTGTTCAGGGGTCACTTTGGCTGGCCGGTGTATGTATGTATGTATGTATTTATGCATGCATGCATGCATGTATGTATGTATGTATGTATGTATGTATGTATGTATTGAAGTCGTCCACGCAGTGGCTATTGTGCCCTTTCGTCAAGATTACAAAAACGATAATACATCGTTGTCAGGTGAAGTAAAATGCACTCATTTGGACGCAAACGGCAGCCAGCGTCACTGTCTCCCTGTACCTTGCTAGGCACGCTCTTAAGTTCTTGCTGCCGTCCCAGGGGTCCCTCTGATACTTTTAGCGGTCCCATGGACCCTTCGCGGCGTTGGGACCCCACTTGCGGTTCCAGGGAGCCCTGGAGGCTTTCAAGGGCTCTTCTATCCATCTTGGGACTCTCCGCATTAACTCTCCGGAAGGCCCTTTGACTGCATGAGGAACCTTCAGCTTTTCACAGTGAAATCTATTTGGGCTCATATGACATTCCAGTTGCCCCTACGTCGTCCTAGGAAATCAGTCCTCATCTTGACCGTTTCAGGAGTCCTGTGAACCATCTTGGCGGTCTCATGAGCAGTACCGTGTTTGGACTCTGTTCTGGTGTCAGGGGCTTTGGGAACTTCAGGGGCCCTTCTATGCGCCTCAGGGGTCATCCAGTCCTCCCAGAGTCCTCCTGATGCATCAAGAACCAGCCAGATTTTCACAGAGACCCTTTGAAGCTCATACGGCTCATCCCTCAACTCATCAAGCTCATCAGGCTCAACCCTTTCAGTCTGAGAGGGGCATTTCTCAGGCTTCGGGGCCGATTGCCCCTCCTCCCCTGGGATCCGCGCCTGGCCTGTTTGCTACGCAATCTGTGAAAGTGTGCGGCGTGTACCGTTTAGTTATCTGTGCTCTTTAATGCTGGTTTACACAGTGCTGCGACGTAAACCTGTAACCGTCGAAAATAGAATGGAAGGTTTTCCTAAGTCATTGTCACCAAAATTGAATTTAAAGTGGCTGAAATCCGGTGAGAAAATAATGAGCGGGAGGGGGCGAAAACTGAGTGTATACACTGACGGAGTTGACCCTTGCCATTCCAACTTTTAAAGTAGTTCCCCAATCATACTGATCATCACGGGTGTAGCAACTTCCAGAAAATTGGGGGAGGTTACAAATCGGAATCCGGGTGACAAACTGGCCGAAACCTTTTTTTACCTGGAAATTGCGAAAAACGTTCACGTTCCGACCAAAATTGGGAGGAACAAAAGCCCGTTTTGCACATTAGAGGGGACATGTTCCCAGTACTCCCCCGTGGTTACACTCATACTGATCATCCCGTGCGTTTTGGGGTTCGCTGCCGTCGAGTGAAAATGGGTTATCAGTGTTTGTCTTTTCCACGACGCGACCCATTTGCCCCCGCCGACCCAAAAACCCCCGCGTGCGAAATACGGTCGGATGCCGACGTCCGAACACCATGACGGGCACCGTGACCCGGTCGACAGGCGCGTCCGCGCGGCGGCGTCGGGTTCACCGGCAATCGGCGTTCCCGGGCATGGCAACGTTTTGAACTTTGTAGGAACTGCTTCATATTGCATGTCACCTAACTGGATTATTGCAAATACTGAAAATTTGGGTAGTTGTTTTGCTGGCGAGAAACGGAGGGGATGGGTCGAAGGAACATCCATATCCACTTGAGCTGTGAATTTGGGTAGATTTTTGATTCGAACATTCGTATAGGTGCATTCGATTTTTTCGACGTAAGTCGCGTTTTACTGCATAAGGCGCGATGGGGACAGTCAGTAAATTTCGCACTGATTTTTAGTTGTATGAACAAGTAATAGAACAAATTTCGGCCGGCGCTGAACACCGGGCGGACGGCGACCATGCACTGCCGAGGAGGAGGCGGGGCGCGACGTCAGCGGCAGATGGCGTTTTGATTGGCAGTCAAGCTGCTATGGGATCTGAGACAAGCCGTCAAGTCCTTGTGGTGGCAGAGCTTGGAATTTCGGAATGATCAGAATGGGAATACGAAACAAAATGGAATCAGTCAAACATGAGATTGCAATCTTTGGTAGAACTCTGTACCCTTGCTCTACGCCACTGCATCCATGGCTAACATTAGAAAGAGAAGAATACGTTCGGCCGTTGGTGTTGTCCGTTACCAAGCTAGCAAATTTCTTTACTGGCCTTTAAAAGGGCACACGGGTTGTGTCGTAATGGGGTGCAGATATCAGCGTATGCGCAACAGTCTCTGTTAAGGTCGGACTCTGATACTATAGCACCCTTGTAAAACGACAGAATGCAGTTTTGAAAAAGAACATCCACTCGAAATAGGTGCACTCAAATTTCCTATTGGATTAATTAATCATTAAGCAACATGCTTTACAAAACAATGCTGCGCTCCCTGAAATCAAGCTCTGGGTAAGTTCGCAATGGCAGTGAACGCCGAGGAGTGAATGCTAACGAAGTTGGAATGCTTCTTACCTCCCTCCTCGAACGTATTATTTCGCTGACCTAAAACATTCCCGCTACAGGGTTTTACGCAAAATATTTTGGCATGGGGAATGGCACGTGTGCAGAACCCCATAGCATGTATTTATATTTATATACGATTAATGCAATGAGATGCTTGGATTTCTCTGTATTCGTCTCAATAACAAAGAATAAAAGCAAACACGTTAACATTAAAACAGGCTGACAATTCTGACAACGACTAGCTTCACTTACCGACTGATTCTGATGCATGATTTCTTCCAGACACGGAAGAAGCATCAGACTACTTGTGGGACAACGCATTGCCCCCCCCCCCCCGCTAAAAAACGAGGCGCAGACCAGTCCCAGAGTGGGAGGAGCGCAACATAACTGCCGCGTATTAGTTGTTTTCAGTCATACTGGTGAACAGAATCTACAGAACATAGCCCATGCCCGAATCGGTTTACCGCGTGATTTCGTTTGGACGTGTCTACCTATTTTGCGACGAAATTTAAAAGGATTTTCGAATGCTGGACTTACATTTGAATTTTCAGCGGGTATTCTTATGTAAAAATTGCCAACCGAATATTCGCCGTATGTTCGAGTCATGAGTCAAGATTCTAATATTCGGCGAGTCCAAATATTTGACCAAATATTCAGGTAAATAATATAAGTAAATAAATAAATACGAATTCTGATGTCTAGTAACAACGCCAGTGCCAAGGTTTTGGCCGACCTTTAACACGTATTTTGACCTCAGATGGCCAGGCTTGAATAAAAAAACAGTCTGTAGTCGTACGCCATGTCTGGACGCTGTATTTGTGTTGTTTCAGGGCGATTTTCCATGAAATTCTCCCGCATCGTACTCATACATCTCTGTTGTCTGTTGCGTGGCGTGAGCAGATGCAGACCAGGGGCCGTCCGCGAAAGGACGGTATTGCGCAGTCACGGAAGGGTGGCGTCGTTGTGTTTTGTGTAATAACTATGTTTTTATGCTTCTCAGTATTTCTGATAAAAGCGTGAGTGCCCAAAATGTGGCCGGTCATATTTGTTTTCGGGGCCACCGAATTTGTTTCTGAGAGCATGAACAAGTCGGAGCATTCCCTGTAACAGCGTACAGTCATTTCTTCTTTGCCTACTTCCACTACGTTATGTTGCTCAATCGTTGCCGGATGAAATTCTCGCTTGCTTTGATGACCAGTGGTAGGCCTTTCTGCTCCTCGCCATTTGGCCCGTAATTGAGCTAGCGCCTCGGGACAGAAAATAATCGATAGCAGTGTGCCCAAGGGATCCAGCGGAATCTGGGTCAACCCCGTCAACTCAACCAGTGACCCAGGTCTGGTCAAAATTTATGTTCGGGAACTGTAAATTGATTTTCCGGAGTTATAAACGGCACGTTTGGGACCATATCGGCGTGAAATCGTCAACATGACCATATTTAGTGTCAAAAACTAGCAAGGGAACGTTATAAGATCAAAAAGGTTGTGTTTTGGTCATTGACCTCCTTTGACCTTGAGAAGGTCATTGACCGTTTTAAAGTGACCTGTTTGCATGTGGACTAACATTCGGAATCGATTTTGTACCGGCCTTTTGGCTAATTAAGGATCGGTGTACGGTTCAGAAAATCCTTTTATTTACGTAGAAACCTGCAATCATGGGCAATCAATCAATCAAAAGAGAAAATAGCTGCAATAGTTAGATTTTAGTCACAAAGAAAATTAAATAGTTACATTTTCCGGAGTGGTGCCGGCCTCCCAGTCAGGAACAAAGTGACACTCAAAAACAAACGTTAGACAAGATCGCCGCAAACGGCGCAGTTAAATCATCAACCAAACAAAAACAAAATGATCACCGCAGACTGCGGTAACATGGCTCCTCTAAATTCTGTAACACGAATTTACATTTCAGAACGAGTCGGATACGGCACGACCACCGCTCGTGGCACCGCCCTACTCACACTGAAGCCCCACGTGGCTCCCCGTGAACACACACTCCACTGTCCTTACAGCCAGGTCCCAAACGGTTCTCCTGGGCGCCAGGCGGCCTGCCTGAGTATGGTCATCATGTCCACAGAGCGCACCAGCCGCATCCTCCGCGGCGGTCACCGACCACTACACAGAGTATCTGCCACCACGACGGGGACGGAATATCACGGTACACGTCGCGTTCACCACACCGAGCATCAGTCCGTAGCCACGCGCCCACGTGGCTCCCCATGAGGAGCATTATGAGCTTCCAGGAGAACAATCAGCTTGTGCACGGGCCGGACGAGCCTCGACTCGCCAACCTGCACAGTTACCGTGCGGATCAGGCCGTCCGCACTCGGGGCGGTCGAGACGACGCGCCCCATCTTCCAGCTGCCGCGTGGAACGTCAGGATCCATCACAAGGACGACGTCGCCATCCCGCAGGTCCGGTAGACGCCGCGTCCACTTGCGCCGCTGCTGAAGTGTAGGCAAAAACTCCGCTCTCCAACGGCTCCAGAAGATGTCCGCCAGATGCTGAACACGCCGCCATCGCCGACGGCTGTATAGGTCCGGGCTCTGAAACTTGCCTGGGGGAGGAAGCACTACACGCGACTTTTGAGTTAGTAGTTGGTTAGGGGTCAGTGGTTCTAGCTTATCTACAGGATTCATCCCGCAGGTCGTCAATGGTCGACCATTGATAACAGCCTCGACTTCTGCCAAAAATGTGCGCAGCAGTTCGTCATCTAGCTGTTCGTGATGCGCCGCCAACAAAGCAGCCAGGACCGACTTGGCTGTTCGAATCATCCTCTCCCATACACCACCCATGTGGCTTCCACTAGGTGGGTTCATGCGAAACTCTACGAGGTCGCAGTTTTCTTTGAGCAGTTCTTGTCGAATTCTACCATCGTCCATTTCTTCCAGTGCGGCCTCCAGGGCTCGTTTGCCACCGATAAAGTTGGTCCCTTGGTCCGATCGGAGCTGCCGAACCGGTCCTCTCCGTGCCACGAATCGGCGATACGCGTTGAGGAACGCGTCTGTGGTAAGAGTATTTGCAGTCTCAATATGCACCGCTCGCGATGACATACACGTGAACAGCACTCCCCATCGCTTTACGAAACTTCTTCGTTCTTTCACGAGAAAGGGTCCGAAGTAATCCACAGCACTGTAGGTGAACGGTGGTACCTCTTCCAGTCTATCACTGGGTAAATCAGACATCTTCTGGACAACGGGATGTCCTCGGATCTTCTTGCAAAGGACACATTTTAGAGTGTGACTTCCTATTGCGCTCCTTCCAGCGATGACCCAGTATCCAGAAGTCCGAAGTTCACTGAGTGTCATACCTCGCCCAGAATGGTGGGTTTTTCGGTGGGTCTGATCGATGATCAATCCAGTAATATAGCTCTTACGAGGCAGAATGACTGGATGCAGCAGGTCCACAGACAAACTGGCTCTGGACAGTCTTCCGCCCACGCACAGGATGCCATCTTTCCTCAGACAGGGGTCTAGCCTATACAGAGGACTCCCCTTTGCCAACGCTCTGGTCTGTCGTCGGTTCATCCGCTTGCGACATGCTTCAGCAGCCGTTTCTGTCCTGAGAGTTTTGAATTCCTCTGCGAACGCCTCACGCTGCACAGCAGTAAGGATAACAACCTCAGCTTTGCGAATCTCTTCTACAGAGACAGGATCGCTGTCGCGGGGAAAAGCTTTATCAGATGACACAAGCCGCCTCAGGATCTCCACGTACCTGCGACATATCGCTACCGCTCTTTTTGCACGATGCCAATCAGAAAAGTACTGTAGTCTCTCCAGCAGACGAGCGAATTTCCCCTTTTGCGTCGCTGCTGTGGTGAAGACCGATCTTGTCTTCATTTCTCCTGATCTTTTGATTTCAGGGTCTCCAGGGTCGATCGATGTCTGCAGCTCCTGTTCAGGGATAGGAGCAGCATCTGAGAGGATTGGTGGGCCTTTCCACCAGAGGTCGTTGCTGACGAGCTGGATCGCCGTCAGGCCTCGTGATGCAGCATCCGCCGGATTGGAGTTCGTGTCGAACACAACTCTCAGCTTGTCAGGTTTCTGGGGATGGTATACTCCGTGATGAGGAATGTACCACACTCGAGCTTTCTCCGACTCTCCAGGAGGTACAGGCTCTGCGTACCCTTTATCCAGAGTGGCTTTCATGGCTGACAGGTAGTGACAGCTGTAGACACCGTTACGGACGAGCTTCGACTTCAACCCTTGCAAACGTTTCAACGCCATGGTCCTGTTGTTCGGTAGAGTCGCTCTACAATCCTTCATTGGGAGTGGCATCTCATAATGCCCATCTGGTCGACGGTGGATTCCTTTTTTCATCTTCATCAAGAAGGTTTGGTCCTCGACGGAAAGCGTCTTTACTGGAGCCGTATCTGTAAAGTCAGCCTCCAGCAAGCACGATATCTGCATGGGAGTGACATGCACTTGCGTCTTAAACGCAAAGTGACACAATTTGCGCTGACCCTGGCCGGTATCAACGAACCGACAGGGACCTGTGCCTGCTTCAGAGCCTCCCACAGGCCCTACAATATCCCATCCTAGGGCAGTTTTCACCGCCCACGGGTTGTCTTCATGTCCCGGAATCACCTCCCGGGGCTTGATTGCTCTTGCACAGTTTGTGCCGATCAACAGTCCAATTTCTGCCGACGGAAAGTACGGTGGGAGATGGTCCGCTAAGACCGCCAGGTGAGTCCACTGCTGCGCAGCATGCTTTCTCGGGATGGAACATCTGTCCGCTGGGATCTCATCTCGGACATAACATGCAGGGAGCTGGATTTCTTCCTCGCTGCCGACTGCCTGTACTACCAGACCATCGATCACTGCGCTCTTCACTGCCGAACGCCCCGTGATGGTCTTCAGTTCCAGTAACACTGATCTTCCATCCGCCTTCAGGGTCTTACGGACGGACTCAGAGATGAAACATGCATCGGACTGAGGGTCCAGCACGGCGTACACCAGCATCTTATGCTCTGGACGGTTCCTCACATGCAGCTCCACAGGAACTATCATGGAATGGGAACATGACGAGGTTGGGTTTGCATTGTCATCCGAGGTCACATGCAAGGACGTAGCCTGAGGAAGGCTGGAGTCCTTGCTGGGAATGTCAGGACCAAGGACTGGTTCCGGACTTCTCAAGAAAGCACTATGCGAGAAAGCATCATCATGAAGGGAAGTTGGATGAAGTCGCCCACACTTACCGCATTCTTGCTTCCTCTGACACATCCTCCAGATGTGTCCCCTTTTCAAGCATCCACGACAAAGGCCGTGCTTCCTGACGACGGCTTGCCTTTCGGATAGCGTCATCCTGAGGTATGCCTCGCACTTGTCGATGAAGTGACTGCCAGGACAAAGGAAGCATCCATGTCGAGAGGCTTGCATTGAATGCTGTGTATTGCTCTGTTTGGATGATCTTGGGCCTTCTACTTTCACTCCTGCTGTTGATGTGAATGTTCTAGCTTTGCCGGTAAATGTTCTTCCTCTGTCAGACACATCCTTCACAGTGGTCACCTCAGCTTCTTGAATATTCACTGGGCTGCATGCGATGCGAGCTTCTTTGCTAAGGAACTTCACAAATGCAGGGAATGGTGGATATCTGTTTGGTGAGTCGGGCCCACCTTGACACTCATAGAGCCACTCATCAACAACACGTTTCCAACGATCCACAAGGTGCTTTGGCAGCTTCTTCAGCATCATGGCATTTTCATGAGGATCATCCAGAACTTTCAGATGGCACACAGCACTCGATGCTACGAGACACTGTTCGAGAAAGTCTGAAAAGTTCCTCAATGCTTTTCCATCTCCTGGTCTGACGACAGGCCAATCTCTGATTCGCTGCCGGTATGAGCTGCTCATGATGAACTCGTTTCCATACCTTTCCAGCAACTTTTCTTTTGCCTTGTTATAGGCATCATCTGTCCTCAGGTGAAGGAAGCCTACTATGGCATCTCTAACTTCTCCTCCTGTATACTTGTTCAAGAAATGAAGACGCTCAACTGGAGAAGATGTTTGTCTTTCTTTATACGTCTCAAACGACTTCATCCATAGAGAAAACCTCCCCACATCTCCTCTGAATATTTCTGGTTCGAGTGTAGGCAGATGGGCACGTTTCATCTGATCACTAATCAGAACTGTGAGGCCCTCCAGGACTTCATTTTCAGATCCTCCTTGAACACATGGTTTTGCACTAGTTTGTTGCATGAAGCTTTGAGAATAATCCTTCTCTTCTTCCTCTTTCTGTTTCTCTGCATTTCGGTTTGCTGTTTGCTTTTCAAACTGATCGAGTGCTCTTGTTTTTGCTTTACTTATGGCCATTGCTGTCTTTAACCCATAATGTTCTTCTTCAAACTTGAGCTCAAGCTTCTTTATATCCAGCTGCTGCCTTCTCTTCTGCAGTTCAGCTTTCATCTCTTTCTGTGACAAGCTTGAATACTTTTCAGCATGACCAATATGTTAGTTCCGTCTTTGACCCGCTAGGGTTTATCTCGCCCTTCATTCTGACAGGGAAGTGCATCTTGAAAGAACTCTGTCAACAGGGTTATGGCTGGGACGAGGACGTGCCGGAGACAGTTGCAGATCGGTGGAACGAGTGGTTCTCCGATCTTCCTCTGCTCGCGAAGATTAAGATACCAAGATGTTTCATACCGAAGGGCTTCGGCTCCATCATGTCCGCCGAACTGCATCACTTCTCAGACGCCAGTCTCGTGGGGTACGGTCAGTGCAGCTATCTGCGTCTCATCGACGATGGTGGACAAGCCGTCTCAAGACTCGTAATGAGTAAGGCTAGGGTCACTCCGTCAAAGTCAGTGACAATTCCCAGACTTGAACTCACAGCAGCACTGCTCTCTGTGCAGGTGAGCTGCTTCCTGCGCAGAGAACTGAAGATCGAGAACCTTGAAGAGTACTTCTGGACTGACAGCAGAGTTGTGCTGGGGTATATCTCGAACGAGGCGCGCAGATTTCACATCTTTGTTGCCAATAGGGTACAGTAGAAACATTTTCCGGAGTGGTGCCGGCCTCCCAGTCAGGAACAAAGTCACACTCAAAAACAAACGTTAGACAAGGTCGCCAGAAACGGCGCAGTTAAATCATCAACCAAACAAAAACAAAATGACCACCGCGGACTGCGGTAACATGGCTCCTCTAAATTCTGCAACACGAATTTACATTCCAGAACGAGTCGGACACGGCACGACCACCGCTCGTGGCACCGCCCTACTCACATTGAAGCCCCACGTGGCTCCCCGTGAACGCACACTCCACTGTCCTTACAGCCAGGTCCCAAACGGTTCTCCTGGGCGCCAGGCGGCCTGCCTGAGCATGGTCATCATGTCCACAGAATGCACCAGCCGCATCCTCCGCGGCGGTCACCGACCACTACACAGAGTATCCGCCACCACGACGGGGACGGGATATCACGGCACACGTCGCCGTGTCCACCACACCGAGCATCAGTCCGCAACCACGCGCCCACGTGGCTCCCCATGAGGAGCATTATGAGCTTCCAGGAGAACGATCAGCTTGTGCACGGGCCGGACGAGCCTCGACTCGCCAACCTGCACAGTTACCGTGCGGGTCAGGCCGTCCGCACTGGGAGCGGTCGAGACGACGCGCCCCATCTTCCCATCTACCCAACAATCCACCGTCGACCCGATGGGCATTATGAGATGCCACTCCCAATGAAGGATTGTAGAGCGACTCTACCGAATAACAGGACCATGGCGTTGAAACGTTTACAAGGGTTGAAGTCGAAGCTCGTCCGTAACGGTGTCTACAGGTGTCACTACCTGTCAGCCATGAAAGCCACTCTGGATAAAGGGTACGCAGAGCCTGTACCTCCTGGAGAGTCAGAGAAAGCTCGAGTGTGGTACATTCCTCACCACGGAGTATACCATCCCCAGAAACCTGACAAGCTCAGAGTTGTGTTCGACTGCAGCGCCGAGTACCGTGGCCACGTGTTGAACTCGAACCTACTTCAAGGTCCGGACATGACGAACAGTCTGACCGGCATACTGTGCCGCTTCCGAAAAAATCCGGTAGCATTCACCTGCGACATAGAAGGGATGTTTAACCAAGTTGGTGTAAACATCGAAGACCGGAACTACCTTCGGTTTCTGTGGTGGAAAGATGGGTGCTTGGAGCAGGAGCCAAGTGAATACCGCATGACAACGCATCTCTTCGGTGCAACTTCCTCACCTGCCTGTGCCATGTTTGCGCTGAGAACGGCAGCGGACGACCATGAAGACATCTTTGGGAAGGAAGCAGCTGATTTCGTGAGAAACGACTTTTACATAGATGATGGGCTCACGTCGGTCAGCGATCCGGAGAAGGCCATTCGGTTGATCGACAATGTTCGGAAGATGTGCGAACATGGTGGATTCAAGCTCCAGAAGTTCGTTTCCAACAGTCGTGGTGTAGTGAAATCCATCCCTCTTGACCTTCGCTGTGCAGGGCTGCAAAATTTGGATGTAGGTCGCAGTGACTTACCTGTTCAGCGGACCTTGGGCGTTGAATGGGACACAGAGGCTGATATGTTCCAATTCAGCGTCACTCGTAAGGACAGGAAGGTCAGTAGACGTGGCATTCTCTCAACTGTTAGTTCCGTCTTTGACCCGCTAGGGTTTATCTCGCCCTTCATTCTGACAGGGAAGTGCATCTTGAAAGAACTCTGTCAACAGGGTTATGGCTGGGACGAGGACGTGCCGGAGACAGTTGCAGATCGGTGGAACGAGTGGTTCTCCGATCTTCCTCTGCTCGCGAAGATTAAGATACCAAGATGTTTCATACCGAAGGGCTTCGGCTCCATCATGTCCGCCGAACTGCATCACTTCTCAGACGCCAGTCTCGTGGGGTACGGTCAGTGCAGCTATCTGCGTCTCATCGACGATGGTGGACAAGCCGTCTCAAGACTCGTAATGAGTAAGGCTAGGGTCACTCCGTCAAAGTCAGTGACAATTCCCAGACTTGAACTCACAGCAGCACTGCTCTCTGTGCAGGTGAGCTGCTTCCTGCGCAGAGAACTGAAGATCGAGAACCTTGAAGAGTACTTCTGGACTGACAGCAGAGTTGTGCTGGGGTATATCTCGAACGAGGCGCGCAGATTTCACATCTTTGTTGCCAATAGGGTGCAGCAGATTAGAGACCAGACCATACCGAGTCAGTGGAGGTATATCGACACGAACTCCAATCCGGCGGATGCTGCATCACGAGGCCTGACGGCGACCCAGCTCGTCAGCAACGACCTCTGGTGGAAAGGCCCACCAGTCCTCTCAGATGCTGCTCCTATCCCTGAACAGGAGCTGCAGACATCGATCGACCCTGGAGACCCTGAAATCAAAAGATCAGGAGAAATGAAGACAAGATCGGTCTTCGCCACAGCAGCGACGCAAAAAGGGAAATTCGCTAGTCTGCTGGAGAGACTACAGTACTTTTCTGATTGGCATCGTGCAAAAAGAGCCGTAGCGATATGTCGCAGGTACGTGGAGATCCTGAGGCGGCATGTGTCATCTGACAAAGCCTTTCCCCGCGACAGCGATCCTGTCTCTGTAGAAGAGATTCGCAAAGCTGAGGTTGTTATCCTTACTGCTGTGCAACGTGAGGCGTTCGCAGAGGAATTCAAAACTCTCAGGACAGAAACGGCTGCTGAAGCATGCTGCAAGCGGATGAACCGACGACAGACCAGAGCGTTGGCAAAGGGGAGTCCTCTGTATAGGCTAGACCCCTGTCTGAGGAAAGATGGCATCCTGTGCGTGGGCGGAAGACTGTCCAGAGCCAGTTTGTCTGTGGACCTGCTGCATCCAGTCATTCTGCCTCGTAAGAGCTATATTACTGGATTGATCATCGATCAGACCCACCGAAAAACCCACCATTCCGGGCGAGGTATGACACTCAGTGAACTTCGGACTTCTGGATACTGGGTCATCGCTGGAAGGAGCGCAGTAGGAAGTCACATTCTAAAATGTGTCCTTTGCAAGAAGATCCGAGGACATCCCGTTGTCCAGAAGATGTCTGATTTACCCAGTGATAGACTGGAAGAGGTACCACCGTTCACCTACAGTGCTGTGGATTACTTCGGACCCTTTCTCGTGAAAGAACGAAGAAGTTTCGTAAAGCGATGGGGAGTGCTGTTCACGTGTATGTCATCGCGAGCGGTGCATATTGAGACTGCAGATACTCTTACCACAGACGCGTTCCTCAACGCGTATCGCCGATTCGTGGCACGGAGAGGACCGGTTCGGCAGCTCCGATCGGACCAAGGGACCAACTTTATCGGTGGCAAACGAGCCCTGGAGGCCACACTAGAAGAAATGGGCGATGGTAGAATTCGACAAGAACTGCTCAAAGAAAACTGCGACCTCGTAGAGTTTCGCATGAACCCACCTAGTGGAAGCCACATGGGTGGTGTATGGGAGAGGATGATTCGAACAGCCAAGTCGGTCCTGGCTGCTTTGTTGGCGGCGCACCACGAACAGCTAGATGACGAGCTGCTGCGCACATTTTTGGCAGAAGTCGAGGCTGTTATCAATGGTCGACCATTGACGACCTGCGGGATGAATCCTGTAGATAAGCTAGAACCACTGACCCCTAACCAACTACTAACTCAAAAGTCGCGTGTAGTGCTTCCTCCCCCAGGCAAGTTTCAGAGCCCGGACCTGTACAGCCGTCGGCGATGGCGGCGTGTTCAGCATCTGGCGGACATCTTCTGGAGCCGTTGGAGAGCGGAGTTTTTGCCTACACTTCAGCAGCGGCGCAAGTGGACGCGGCGTCTACCGGACCTGCGGGATGGCGACGTCGTCCTTGTGATGGATCCTGACGTTCCACGCAGCAGCTGGAAGATGGGGCGCGTCGTCTCGACCGCCCCGAGTGCGGACGGCCTGATCCGCACGGTAACTGTGCAGGTTGGCGAGTCGAGGCTCGTCCGGCCCGTGCACAAGCTGATCGTTCTCCTGGAAGCTCATAATGCTCCTCATGGGGAGCCACGTGGTCGCGTGGTTGCGGACTGATGCTCGGTGTGGTGGACGCGACGTGTGCCGTGATATCCCGTCCCCGTCGTGGTGGCGGATACTCTGTGTAGTGGTCGGTGACCGCCGCGGAGGATGCGGCTGGTGCATTCTGTGGACATGATCACCATGCTCAGGCAGGCCGCCTGGCGCCCAGGAGAACCGTTTGGGACCTGGCTGTAAGGACAGTGGAGTGTGCGTTCACGGGGAGCCACGTGGGGCTTCAATGTGAGTAGGGCGGTGCCACGAGCGGTGGTCGTGCCGTATCCGACTCGTTCTGAAATGTAAATTCGTGTTACAGAATTTAGAGGAGCCATGTTACCGCAGTCTGCGGTGATCATTTTGTTTTTGTTTGGTTGATGATTTAACTGCGCCGTTTGCGGCGATCTTGTCTAACGTTTGTTTTTGAGTGTCACTTTGTTCCTGACTGGGAGGCCGGCACCACTCCGGAAAATGTAACTATTTAATTTTCTTTGTGACTAAAATCTAACTATTGCAGCTGTTTTCTCTTTTGATTGATTGATTGCCCATGATTGCAGGTTTCTACGTAAATAAAAGGATTTTCTGAACCGTACACCGATCCTTAATTAGTCAAAAGGCCGGTACAGTAGAAACATTTCCTCAGATGGTGTAGCCTAGAAATTAGTTGAAGTATTGATTGATGTAGCGAAAGATGTCCAGTGCATCGTGCAGCCTGATGATGTGGGTAATCATTTCCTTTTGTACCTCCTTGTCCTGTTCCCTGTTTGTGACTCCATTGAACCACATCAGATGTTGATTGTACTCAGTGATACTTTTGACTTTTCAAACACTAACATTTGGGCAGAACTGGATATACTCCACTCATTTTGCATTTCCATGCTTGGCCACTTCACATCATTGAACCACATCAGTCTTCCGCCCACGCACAGGATTCCCTCTTTCATCTTCATCAAGAAGGTTTGGTCCTCGACGGAAAGCGCCTTTACTGGAGCCGTGTCTGTAAAGTCA
Organism: Capitulum mitella; assembly: GCA_030062745.1. Taxonomy (NCBI): domain Eukaryota; kingdom Metazoa; phylum Arthropoda; class Thecostraca; order Pollicipedomorpha; family Pollicipedidae; genus Capitulum; species Capitulum mitella. Next base: position 29,516,256 of record CP099848.1, on the reverse strand, counting down.
GCCTCCAGCAAGCGCGATATCTGCATGGGAGTGACATGCACTTGCGTCTTAAACGCAAAGTGACACAATTTGCGCTGACCCTGGCCTGTATCAACGAACCGACAGGGACCTGTGCCTGCTTCAGAGCCTCCCACAGGCCCTACAATATCCCATCCTAGGGCGGTTTTTACCGCCCACGGGTCGTCTTCATGTCCCGGAATCACCTCCCGGGGCTTGATTGCTCTTGCGCAGCTTGTGCCGATCAACAGTCCAATTTCTGCCGACGGAAAGTACGGTGGGAGATGGTCCGCTAAGACCGCCAGGTGAGTCCACTGCTGCGCAGCATGCTTTCTCGGGATGGAACATCTGTCCGCTGGGATCTCATCTCGGACATAACATGCAGGGAGCTGGATTTCTTCCTCGCTGCCGACTGCCTGTACTACCAGACCATCGATCACTGCGCTCTTCACTGCCGAACGCCCCGTGATGGTCTTCAGTTCCAGTAACACTGATCTTCCATCCGCCTTCAGGGTCTTACGGACGGACTCAGAGATGAAACATGCATCGGACTGAGGGTCCAGCACGGCGTACACCAGCATCTTATGCTCTGGACGGTTCCTCACATGCAGCTCCACAGGAACTATCATGGAATGGGAACATGACGAGGTTGGGTTTGCATTGTCATCCGAGGTCACATGCAAGGACGTAGCCTGAGGAAGGCTGGAGTCCTTGCTGGGAATGTCAGGACCAAGGACTGGTTCCGGACTTCTCAAGAAAGCACTATGCGAGAAAGCATCATCATGAAGGGAAGTTGGATGAAGTCGCCCACACTTACCGCATTCTTGCTTCCTCTGACACATCCTCCAGATGTGTCCCCTTTTCAAGCATCCACGACAAAGGCCGTGCTTCCTGACGACGGCTTGCCTTTCGGATAGCGTCATCCTGAGGTATGCCTCGCACTTGTCGATGAAGTGACTGCCAGGACAAAGGAAGCATCCATGTCGAGAGGCTTGCATTGAATGCTGTGTATTGCTCTGTTTGGATGATCTTGGGCCTTCTACTTTCACTCCTGCTGTTGATGTGAATGTTCTAGCTTTGCCGGTAAATGTTCTTCCTCTGTCAGACACATCCTTCACAGTGGTCACCTCAGCTTCTTGAATATTCACTGGGCTGCATGCGATGCGAGCTTCTTTGCTAAGGAACTTCACAAATGCAGGGAATGGTGGATATCTGTTTGGTGAGTCGGGCCCACCTTGACACTCATAGAGCCACTCATCAACAACACGTTTCCAACGATCCACAAGGTGCTTTGGCAGCTTCTTCAGCATCATGGCATTTTCATGAGGATCATCCAGAACTTTCAGATGGCACACAGCACTCGATGCTACGAGACACTGTTCGAGAAAGTCTGAAAAGTTCCTCAATGCTTTTCCATCTCCTGGTCTGACGACAGGCCAATCTCTGATTCGCTGCCGGTATGAGCTGCTCATGATGAACTCGTTTCCATACCTTTCCAGCAACTTTTCTTTTGCCTTGTTATAGGCATCATCTGTCCTCAGGTGAAGGAAGCCTACTATGGCATCTCTAGCTTCTCCTCCTGTATACTTGTTCAAGAAATGAAGACGCTCAACTGGAGAAGATGTTTGTCTTTCTTTATACGTCTCAAACGACTTCATCCATAGAGAAAACCTCCCCACATCTCCTCTGAATATTTCTGGTTCGAGTGTAGGCAGATGGGCACGTTTCATCTGATCACTAATCAGAACTGTGAGGCCCTCCAGGACTTCATTTTCAGATCCTCCTTGAACACATGGTTTTGCACTAGTTTGTTGCATGAAGCTTTGAGAATAATCCTTCTCTTCTTCCTCTTTCTGTTTCTCTGCATTTCGGTTTGCTGTTTGCTTTTCAAACTGATCGAGTGCTCTTGTTTTTGCTTTACTTATGGCCATTGCTGTCTTTAACCCATAATGTTCTTCTTCAAACTTGAGCTCAAGCTTCTTTATATCCAGCTGCTGCCTTCTCTTCTGCAGTTCAGCTTTCATCTCTTTCTGTGACAAGCTTGAATACTTTTCAGCATGACCAATATCTTCCTTCACTTCAGAGGCATCTGAACAAGAATCCAGTGCAAGCTGGTTCTCCTCCATCTGTAATTCCAATCTTTGTTTCTCCAACTGGTGTCTCTCATTCAATGCTTCAGCTTTTGCTGTCAGTTCTGCTTGTCTCTGGACTTCATCAAGCCTCAACATGCCAACCTTGGTTTCCACTGAGCCTGATCCCTGACTCACTCTTGATACAATGTCACAGTTTGAGACACTTTCAAATGGTTCAACATTTGATGCTTCATCTGGTTCCCTCAGTAGATCAACATACTTCTCAACAGTCATCTCAATTTCCTTCAGGCTTTGCATGTGAGCTGAATGTTTGGTCTTGTGATCCTTCAGATCTGATTCTGGCAACAGATCACTCACCTCCTTGTTCATCTGGGTGAACTCCTTGAAAATTTCCTTCCATTCTTCAAACTTGACTTTCACAACCTCCAAAGCATCTTCTTGAAGTGTATGTGTACACAAAATACTACCCTTTCTCTGAAGAGCATTCAGCAAGTGCCTGTAGTTTTTTAACTTCAAGTCTAATTGGTACTGCTTGCCCTTTTCAGTGGCATGATATGCTCTACCTCTACTAGAATGGGCTCCTACATTTTCATGATCATCTACATCCATCTTGAGAACCTTTTCTTAAATCAATTGCAGCAACCAAAGAAACAGAGCAACTGATGTGAAGTGGCCAAGCATGGAAATGCAAAATGAGTGGAGTATATCCAGTTCTGCCCAAATGTTAGTGTTTGAAAAGTCAAAAGTATCACTGAGTACAATCAACATCTGATGTGGTTCAATGGAGTCACAAACAGGGAACAGGACAAGGAGGTACAAAAGGAAATGATTACCCACATCATCAGGCTGCACGATGCACTGGACATCTTTCGCTACATCAATCAATACTTCAACTAATTTCTAGGCTACACCACTCCGGAAAATGTTTCTACTGTACCGGCCTTTTGGCTAATTAAGGATCGGTGTACGGTTCAGAAAATCCTTTTATTTACGTAGAAACCTGCAATCATGGGCAATCAATCAATCAAAAGAGAAAATAGCTGCAATAGTTAGATTTTAGTCACAAAGAAAATTAAATAGTTACATTTTCCGGAGTGGTGCCGGCCTCCCAGTCAGGAACAAAGTGACACTCAAAAACAAACGTTAGACAAGATCGCCGCAAACGGCGCAGTTAAATCATCAACCAAACAAAAACAAAATGATCACCGCAGACTGCGGTAACAGATTTTATGCCCTCATCTGCCGTTTATCCATACCTATTCCCCTAAAATAGGGAAAAAACGTTATACCCTCAGTACGATATGTCTTCAGATAAACCTTCAGCAATAACGTCATAGCTCGGTGAACTGAGATGACCTGTGATCACTCTTTTTCAAAACATGCGTAATGAATGTATTGTCCGCTGTTTTGAATTTCACTGCGCTGTCGTGCGCCGTGAAATTGTAAAACAGTGCCGTGGTCTCAGGAAGACTGCTAATGGAGGGTGGTATCCCCCTTGCCCGGAGAGGGTTATGCTGCAAACTTAAGTTGGACGAGACTGTACCATATTTCGAGCAAGTTTTCCCAATCATAAACCTTATTTTGAAAGTCGAAAGTATTTTTGCTTCTCTCCGTCCTTACAGTGCCGATGCCCTGGACTGTGCAACAATGAACGCAACATGAACATATGATATGTATGTTTTAATGCTTGCTCTGGCACGAATCCATTTGTCTTGCGTGATGCCGAGCCGTTAATTGAAATCGAAACTGTCCCTTCAGTTGTATTCCCTTTACAAAAATTTTCTTTTCAAATGCCGCCGATTTTAGTTCATAATTGAGTGACCAAAGATCTGCCATGCAGCTCTTTTCGCATCCGCCTAATAATTGGCATATTTCAGCATAGAAGTAAGTTTGACAGCGGTAGATGGTGCATCCCATTTAAATAGGTCATTGCCACCAATGACCATTTAGATAGGTCACTGCTATACCTACGCTTCGAGGTTGTCCAGTGCAAGAGGTGACGAGATGTAGATTCACTCGGTGATAGATTTAGTTCCCAATATTTCCCGATAAATGCCCATATGACGTGTCCATATCGTGGTGTGAACGTTTGGTAGGCTGTTGTCATCTGATGTTTGTATAACAGTTTGATTGCACTCTTATGGTTCTTGTCAGTCTTATTCTGCATCATAATGTCCATGTACTTCCTTATTTTTGGGTCAACAATCACGTTTGTGTAGCCAATGTTCGCCAGTCTGTTTAAGTCTTTTAAATTTAGCGCCGAACCAAGGCCAGTGAGAGCATGTGCGGAAAGCGCGCGTGATGAAGGCCTTAACAACGCTGAACTGGTGTCGTTCCGGACACTTACTGTCGGCTGACATACACTGACCTTCATCAGTCGCATTCCGCTACACCGACGCACGGAACGAGCCATCGCGTGCATCGATTTCCACATCAGGAATAGGACTGACGTTGCCGTGACTTATTTCGTACGTTAACTCTATACATGATGTTCCTTCGAACTCAGCTTGAAGCGTCTTAAAGTGATTCTCGTCGCGAACGTCAACAAAAGTGGCGTCAACGTAATGGCTGTACATGTCAGGTTTTCCAGATTGTGTTACCACATACATGACGGGTCGAACGCAACGCACGGCGGACCATATTCGCAAGTGCTGGGTTAACTTTCCGCCCTTTGTTTGGCTAGATATGAAATGGTACTGTTTTCCAGTACCTCATTGGTTGTAAGTGTATTTGACGTGACTTAACAGAAGAAATTTAAAATTATTTCTATCGAGACAATTTTCCTGTTTATGGGATGTAAAGCCATATTAACGAACATCATGCGCATTGGCATCTGTGACAGTCCAGCTCTATTTACGGCGCCGCCATTTTCATTTGCTCTGAATAAATGGCGCGGTGTGTGGTAGCCGCTCCGCACCGGTGATGGCGAAAACCGCGATTGTTCGGTCTTTTGTGCGCATTTTGCTACACGCAAAATGCGGGTAGCAAAATGGGGGGGGGGGGGCAGCTGCTTCCCCTCCCCCGTCCCAATGCCCCTGGCCGTCTTGTCAGTCATAATCATTATATACACAGTCCATAGACACAGTGTATGTTGATTATCTTAATCTTTCCGAGAGAACTGCAGCGCCCTTCAGATGAAGCAAGCCTTTGGCAGGAGGAGCACTAAGATGAGTGGGCCTTACGGTTGCGGTGCAGCTTCTAATGTCGTGTTGGATATTGGATATTTGCAGTGATAGGCTACGTTTAGATAGCCAGAGAAAACGCATGCTTGGCACGACCACCGCAATAATAAGACCATTCGGAAGAGCGCATTGTGTACTATATTGCTGTTGATGAACACTTTTCACTTTTGAGAGCATTTTTTCGTAATCGGTGCTGGCGATGCTGCGTGTGCCGCTCCGCGCGCCCGTCGCCATGTTATGTCAATTAGGGAAGCGCCGTCATAAGTTATCGTCCCGGGAACACTAAGTTCGTTACACAGCTATCTGAATTAATGTTCAAACTATGACAGAAACCATGGTGCACCACGTGCTAGGTGAACTTTTTTAATTTCGCTCTCAAACGAGAGATATGGGACAAATAAGTACATGTGTGAGGCGCCCCACTGTGAGCACCGTTAGCCGGCGCGGTCACGGCCGCCGAGTACCAAATTCTGTCCATAGACGGCGTGGAAAGATATGGGCCACCATGTCCAGGAAGGCTTCAGCGTCAACCTTGCCCAAGTAGCACGGCGCCCACAGAGAAGCCAGTGGCGATCCCATCGCCACTCCGTCGATCTGGCGGTACAGCTGGCCACCGGGGCCGCGGTACGTCTCACTGGCACAGGCGGAGAGAAGCTTCTGAAGTACTGATCAGGATTGTTGAAGAAGTGGAGGGTACGCGTTTTAAGATGTACTCAGTCGCTCCTAAACAGATGTGTTCTGTTGCGTAAAAGGCTCACGAATTCATCAGTTGAAGAAAGGCTGAACTGGGATGGCGCATACGGAGCAGGGAAAATACAAGCCGCTTAGCAAGATGTTACCTAAGAGTGGGCATTTGCGAAATGATTGGGCGATGACGTTTATCATTATTACGAGTTTTACACTCCTGGTGCATTTTATACAGTGGTACAAACCAACGCATAACGTCCGCATTACTCGTGCGTGACACTGGGATTATGAAAAAAAAAGTAGTGAAATGCAGACTAGGCTTATCCAAATTAGACTGTATAGACTTGACGTTTAGCCAGCCTGCCGTTGCAGAATTTTCGGAATGGGATTTTCATTGTCGGGAAATATCAACAACGAAAGTACCTAACATTTGAGACGCATGAACTCGTGGGTAATTGTTGAAACGCAAAAGTGTAGCGTTGCGATGAATGTTATTTCGTGACACATTGTGAAGGTGAAATTTTCGAAACGTCAGTAAATGTGTGTGATTTGTAAATTGTGACCCTGATATCGCGACTACCGACCGAGCTAAATGACAGCTCGTTCGATCGAAAAAAAATGATAAGAAAGCTGGTAAAAGTTAACTTGTTATCGCTTTCAACAAATATATTCATTTATATGTACATATATATATATATATGTGTGTGTGTATATATAGCCTCTTGTGGCTGGATATATATAGATACAGACGATATATATGTACATATCTTATTACTCAGGTGTGAAATTCATGACTCTTCGTCTTCTCATTTATTCCAATGACGTTTTTAAAATACAGTTGTGACCAAAGTCTTGTTTTCTAACAAAAAAAAAAAACAAAAACAAAAACGTAGAGTCCAAAATTGGTCGGGTCCAGAAGAATAATGATAGGCCTTAAATCAGTATTGCTAGGTCCCTAGTACTACCAGGGCTACAGAAACCGACGCATGTGCACAGTGCGCCTGTTTCGCCTCAAAATTTGACGCTACTTCTTTTCTAAATGGTTTATATTACTGCAAGCTTTACTTTCTGCCTATCTGTTATGTTTTGCGGCCGTTCTTTTGGTTATTTTGTTTAAACCATGTTTCCATTGTTTAAACCGACAGAAAGTATTGAGGGAGGGCAAACCGGCATTGGAAATGGCACAAATCAGCATGGGGGAGGGGTGGACAGGACTCTTACAAAGGAACACAAATCCTGGAAAAGGGGGCACCTCATGGGAACGCACAAATGGTAGTCACGCGCAGCGGAACCAGTGCATCCAAGACTTACGAGAGATTTCGATTTGTTTCCAGATTTCAGGATTTGAAGTTAAGTGTTTTGAATGCGCAATGTAAGGTTCTTCAATCAAGGTTCTTGCTGCAGATGGCAAATATTTCTGCGCAGGTTACACGGACGCGACATGCTGTACTGAAGTAAGAGCAGCTCTTGGACTGTGAACGAACGTCGACTTTTTGTGCGCTTCGTCAGAAATCGTTGCTGCCTGCGTTTGCGTGCACAGAATCGCGGCCGATGTGTCCTGGAAAAGTGCGGATGGCATGGCGTACTATTAGCCACGCTGGAACCTTGCCAGTCTCTCATCACTGACCTTGAGGATCAAATGTCATGAGGGATTTTAGCCCAAACTCGCGAAACCGACTTTTCGGTATATAATCAGCCCATATTGTATTGACTCAGCTGGGTGATGGTGAAAGCCAAGCGGAATCGCCGCTCTTGTTCAAACAACAAATGTTGGCAATGCGTCTACACTGACGAGCAAAAGTGAGTGGAAGCACAGTTAAAAGGTTGCATCGAAAGCCATTATGTCGCGAAGGCAGTAGACGGCGTTATCCCGAAGCTCAGATAGCATCCTTGGCACCAGTCCAGGGAATTTGACGGTATCGAGGACGTCATGCAGCAAACGTGCACAAAAAGCGGACATCACGGTCATCGCGACAGCCTTCAGTCCTACAGGAGTCCTGATACGGATATCGAACCGTGCGGTCTTGGAAGCTCTGAAGGCGGCAACTAAAACCAAGGGTAAAAACATCAGCGAGTTGCCACTAACTCTGATGGAGCAATCAGAATGCTTGAACAAACCGGAGCAATACTCAAGAAGTGTTCTTCTATTCAGTCTGAACCCAGTGGCTGTGGCCCAGTGTGCACGCGCAGGTCCGGCCACATTTCCCAAGAATTCGACGAAAATTTCCCGTTTTGGCGTGCCATTTCCGTACAAACCGTGTTTCGCCCATTTCCGTATACGGACATTGTAATAATGCTGTTTCGTCCATGCATCTGTATGTACAGCACACAACCAAAAAGGTAAAAGCATGACAGACGTGATCAATAAACAATACAAATGAACGGTCAGAAAGGATGTTTTGGAAAGAAAGAAGAAAATATGCTGAAATTTCGTTTATTGACCTAAATAAATTCCATTTAGTACATTGTTGTATAGGTATTTGGCCGCTGGGAGTGGTATGTCTTTGCACACAGTGTGAGGGAAAACGCCTACATATTTGGAGCGATGGAGGTAAGTTATAGTACGCAATGGCGTTGTCAAGAGGGCTGAGGGGGCCATGGTCCCACGGAGGCCAAACGGGCCCTCTGGAGGCCGAGCGAGCCTCCCTGGTGGGACTCCCTGGGGATCTCGACTACATTGTTGTGCCATTTTCGAAAATCAATTTTTTAATGTCTCGAAAACAAACGAAAAATCACTTTTCCTTCCGAAAAGGGAAAGAGGCCGTTGCCTGCATGACCCCTCTCTCCTCCCCGAATCCGTCAGTGTTTTCAAGCACGGCATGCCTTTTTCGGAGCGATTCCAGAATGAGGGGCCTCAGAAGGGGTGGTTGCGGCAGCAGCAGTACCGCAAGACCTTTTCTGCCGCAGTGAGCCGCCAGTCAGGCGCGGCCACAAAGGGAGCGGCCTCAACAAAGCCCGCCTGAGCCGGGAAAGAACCGCGGGGCCGGCCGCCGGAAGCGGAAGACGCCGCCAATCACGCGCCCAGACGCCGCGCCGGCCCCAGGCGCTGGAGCGGACGGATCGGCTCGCTTAGCAGAGCGGAGGGACGGCAACTCTTCAGGCTTTGCTTGCTTTGTTGCGAATGCCGTCGCGGCGAAGATCACGTGCGAAGGCGTACCTGTCCTCGAAGAAAGGTTTTCAACTGCAGCATTCCATTTCATTCCTCGTACTAGCCGTAGGCGAAGTGTAGCTGCAGCGACCGAACGCTGGAGCTGCGCGGTCGGTCGGCCCCGGAAGGCAGTGAGGCCAGGTTTGTCGCTTAGCGACCGACGTCTGTCTTGTGCATCATACATCAAGTGTATTTTGGAGACGCAGTAAAATGAGGAACGTTCTGAAAATTACCAGCCGAAAGTCGTGTGGCGCGCATCGTTATTCAGTTTTCAGACTGTTTCACCCCAATTTGGTCCGTTGGACTACACTGGCGTGATGTTGACAGCGCTTGTAGGTGTGCAGAGAAGTTGCTGAATGCGGCGCGCAGTTCTGCTGTTGGAATATGCGCTGGCACGATACGTGTTGCACGGAACACATACAGCCCTTTGTTCGATGTTTACAGTCCCTGGACCGCGGCGCAGGACTTCGCTTTCAATTTTGCGGTGAGGGTGAGGAATTCCCCGCTTATTCTGCTCATGATTTGCAGTTTTCGGACTCGAATGCTGGCGTCTTCCTCCACAGCCGCTTGTCTTCACCTTCCAATGAGTCTCCGGATTCCAGAGGAGAAGGGAAGACACGGAACAATTTTCGCAGAGTTGCCAGGCTGGTGTCGTGTTTGGGCAGCTTGCCTTAGAATGCATTGTTTAGTACCATAACCAAACTCTGGTGTTTACCGACGGGCCGAAGCTGCATGGTGGGACCGGATGTGGTTCTGAGTGTGGCCATCCTAGAAAGGGCTTCGTGCCGCCTGCATGCGCTATCGTTTTTACCTCTCAGCTGTTTACGGTCTTGGAGGCCCCCACGGCTATGATGACTCTTCGTGATAGATGCCTCTTATCCTGTTAGTCTCACTGAGCAATATTTTAGTCCTGAATCCACTTGCCGTGTCCATCAGATGTCGCAAGCATTGGGGTGGGGTGGGGGGAAGGGGATCATCTTGTTTCAGGAACCTGGGCGACTCCTCGATTTCGTTCCCAAAACGGCCATCGGTTTATCAAGGGGCATCGAAAAGGTTTGTTGCTCTCCCCATTCGAAAAATGTTCCTTATCATTACAGAGGATTTTGTGGTAAGGTAACAAAAGATAATTAAATGCTTTATGTAAGAAAGACAGTAGACCGTTAAACTGACCGTAACGTGCACATCGGGAATACATTATGGATAAACAGTTTGGTGCAGCCAGGTGTGGGACACGTGTATTGAAATACCGAATCATATGAGCATGGCCATCTGAAAATACGCCACGAGTGCAAAAACTAAAACTACTGCCTGTCGCATTTCTGGTGGATTACATATAGCTCATTGGCACCAAGTGGCCATCGGGTCGAATCGATCAAATCGAAACTTAAAATGGCCAGCGCGTGAACGGGGGAATGGCCTGGCAACAGGAGTGAGGATCACAGGGCAGGCTACTTCGGTTTACCATCCGCAAGCGAACGGAAAATATGAGCGATACAATGGCATCCAAAATGACATGCTTACAAATTGGTCAGCAGATCCCAACGAGATTGGGACACGAAAATCCCTGCAATTCTTTCGGCACATAGAACTGCAAGAAACGATAACACAAATTTAAGTCAATTTTTTGTTCTTTATGGTAGGGATCCCGTCCTTCCCATGCACACACTCCTCTCTCCAAAATTCAAGTATCAAGATGAGTACGTCCCCACAATGCTGGGAAACTTCACCGCTCGCATCACCAAGTCCGGCATAATCTGGCCCCAAGCCACGAGAAAAACAAGCTATACTACGATAAGAAGACGACACCCGTCAAGCACTGGATAACCACACAAGACAGCCTGGAGACATGGTCTACTTCAGAGACCCTTCTGTAGCTCTGGAATCGTCGTCAGAACTCGCTTCTCATTGGAAACCCTTTCATCGCGTTCTGAAATCCATAAGTGATGTCACTTTGCTGAATAAAAATTATCTTACCCGGCGAAACAAAGTTAGTCAACGTTCAAAAGTTCAAAAACGGCCCCATGCGGACCAAATGACTGGTCGCCTCGGGCCGTTGAGCCCGGCTTTGTTCGGGTTCGTCCGGCAGGGGTCAAGGGGTGGGCGGCGCTGGAACCCGGTCAGGATGGGAGGGGTCTCTTCGGTTACACTTGGCCGGGCAGAAGGCGACGCCTGTTTCGTATAGCACCAGAGTAGCCCTGGCGTCCCGCGTCCCGCCTTTGTTAGGGCCGATTGCCCCCAGTCGGGCTGCGAGGTGGATAGGGAGCCATGGTGTCGAAACCTTAACTACCACACATGGAACCTATCTCCAAACTCTGCTCTGACGTCTCATACCCATGCAAGGGACTGACAGCACGTGTACCTTGGTTTCTGATCTTCCGACGAAGGGAATGCTTGCGTTCCGTGGCGGGAGATCGTCGGAGATCGGAGACCGCGGCCGGCCTTCGGAAGGCAGGTGGCGGGAGCGGCGGCGGGACACTGCGTGCACATCAGCCTGAGGAGCGTCCGGTGTCGGCCGGGAATTTACTGAGACACTGCGTGCACATCAGCCTGAGGAGCGTCCGATGTCGGCCGGGAATTTACTGAGACACTGCGTGCACATCAGCCTGAGGAGCGTCCGGTGTCGGCGGGAATTTACTGAGACACTGCGTGCACATCAGCCTGAGGAGCGTCCGGTGTCGGCGGGAATTTACTGAGACACTGCGTGCACATCAGCCTGAGGAGCGTCCGGTGTCGGCGGGAATTTACTGAGACACTGCGTGCACATCAGCCTGAGGAGCGTCCGGTGTCGGCGGGAATTTACTGAGACACTGCGTGCACATCAGCCTGAGGAGCGTCCGGTGTCGGCCGGGAATTTACTGAGACACTGCGTGCACATCAGCCTGAGGAGCGTCCGATGTCGGCGGGAATTTACTGAGACACTGCGTGCACATCAGCCTGAGGAGCGTCCGGTGTCGGCCGGGAATTTACCGAGACACTGCGTGCACATCAGCCTGAGGAGCGTCCGATGTCGGCGGGGAATTTACCGAGACACTGCGTGCACATCAGCCTGAGGAGCGTCCGGTGTCGGCCGGGAATTTACTGAGACACTGCGTGCACATCAGCCTGAGGAGCGTCCGGTGTCGGCCGGGAATTTACCGAGACACTGCGTGCACATCAGCCTGAGGAGCGTCCGGTGTCGGCGGGAATTTACTGAGACACTGCGTGCACATCAGCCTGAGGAGCGTCCGGTGTCGGCCGGGAATTTACTGAGACACTGCGTGCACATCAGCCTGAGGAGCGTCCGGTGTCGGCCGGGAATTTACCGAGACACTGCGTGCACATCAGCCTGAGGAGCGTCCGGTGTCGGCGGGAATTTACTGAGACACTGCGTGCACATCAGCCTGAGGAGCGTCCGGTGTCGGCCGGGAATTTACTGAGACACTGCGTGCACATCAGCCTGAGGAGCGTCCGGTGTCGGCGGGGAATTTACCGAGACACTGCGTGCACATCAGCCTGAGGAGCGTCCGGTGTCGGCCGGGAATTTACTGAGACACTGCGTGCACATCAGCCTGAGGAGCGTCCGGTGTCGGCCGGGAATTTACTGAGACACTGCGTGCACATCAGCCTGAGGAGCGTCCGGTGTCGGCGGGAATTTACTGAGACACTGCGTGCACATCAGCCTGAGGAGCGTCCGGTGTCGGCCGGGAATTTACTGAGACACTGCGTGCACATCAGCCTGAGGAGCGTCCGGTGTCGGCGGGAATTTACTGAGACACTGCGTGCACATCAGCCTGAGGAGCGTCCGGTGTCGGCGGGAATTTACTGAGACACTGCGTGCACATCAGCCTGAGGAGCGTCCGGTGTCGGCGGGAATTTACTGAGACACTGCGTGCACATCAGCCTGAGGAGCGTCCGGTGTCGGCCGGGAATTTACCGAGACACTGCGTGCACATCAGCCTGAGGAGCGTCCGGTGTCGGCGGGAATTTACTGAGACACTGCGTGCACATCAGCCTGAGGAGCGTCCGGTGTCGGCCGGGAATTTACTGAGACACTGCGTGCACATCAGCCTGAGGAGCGTCCGGTGTCGGCGGGAATTTACTGAGACACTGCGTGCACATCAGCCTGAGGAGCGTCCGGTGTCGGCGGGAATTTACTGAGACACTGCGTGCACATCAGCCTGAGGAGCGTCCGGTGTCGGCGGGAATTTACTGAGACACTGCGTGCACATCAGCCTGAGGAGCGTCCGGTGTCGGCCGGGAATTTACTGAGACACTGCGTGCACATCAGCCTGAGGAGCGTCCGGTGTCGGCGGGAATTTACTGAGACACTGCGTGCACATCAGCCTGAGGAGCGTCCGGTGTCGGCGGGAATTTACTGAGACACTGCGTGCACATCAGCCTGAGGAGCGTCCGGTGTCGGCGGGAATTTACTGAGACACTGCGTGCACATCAGCCTGAGGAGCGTCCGGTGTCGGCGGGAATTTACTGAGACACTGCGTGCACATCAGCCTGAGGAGCGTCCGGTGTCGGCGGGAATTTACTGAGACACTGCGTGCACATCAGCCTGAGGAGCGTCCGGTGTCGGCGGGAATTTACTGAGACACTGCGTGCACATCAGCCTGAGGAGCGTCCGGTGTCGGCCGGGAATTTACTGAGACACTGCGTGCACATCAGCCTGAGGAGCGTCCGGTGTCGGCCGGGAATTTACTGAGACACTGCGTGCACATCAGCCTGAGGAGCGTCCGATGTCGGCCGGGAATTTACCGAGACACTGCGTGCACATCAGCCTGAGGAGCGTCCGGTGTCGGCCGGGAATTTACTGAGACACTGCGTGCACATCAGCCTGAGGAGCGTCCGGTGTCGGCCGGGAATTTACCGAGACACTGCGTGCACATCAGCCTGAGGAGCGTCCGGTGTCGGCCGGGAATTTACTGAGACACTGCGTGCACATCAGCCTGAGGAGCGTCCGGTGTCGGCCGGGAATTTACCGAGACACTGCGTGCACATCAGCCTGAGGAGCGTCCGGTGTCGGCCGGGAATTTACTGAGACACTGCGTGCACATCAGCCTGAGGAGCGTCCGGTGTCGGCCGGGAATTTACCGAGACACTGCGTGCACATCAGCCTGAGGAGCGTCCGGTGTCGGCCGGGAATTTACTGAGACACTGCGTGCACATCAGCCTGAGGAGCGTCCGGTGTCGGCCGGGAATTTACTGAGACACTGCGTGCACATCAGCCTGAGGAGCGTCCGGTGTCGGCGGGAATTTACTGAGACACTGCGTGCACATCAGCCTGAGGAGCGTCCGGTGTCGGCGGGAATTTACTGAGACACTGCGTGCACATCAGCCTGAGGAGCGTCCGGTGTCGGCCGGGAATTTACTGAGATTTTACCCTACAGTCAGTCGGACAAAGCATCCATAAGACATCTGGTGCTCCGCGCTGCCCGCCAGTCGTACACACAGACGAGCATACAGAACATTTGATCGTCGAAGTGCGCTTGATAACTTAATCGCTTTTCGACAAGCGAGGGTTTCGGCACGTCGCCTTATCTTGGAGACCAAACGGCGGTCGTGGTGAGACTATGTCGGTGGCCTGAACCGCTCTATCCGCACTTAGGAGGTGTGTAATCGCATCAAGAAGACAGCGGGCCGACACTGCTCAGTGCCGCTGCCCGTGACGTGATGACGTCGCTAACGAGATCGGCCACGCGCTCGCGGAGCGCTGACCCAGAGTTATAGCGCCACAGAATCTGATGTGAGCGGTCTCAGGTGAACTTTTCCATCTCTGAGCGGAAGTCTTTTACGAACCGTTCACGATCGCTGAGCTCAGGTCAGCGATATCGTCATTGCGGGTTGTGTCTGAAACGACGTGCACATCGACATGATTCAGCACATTCTTCACTGCTGCGTTGTTCAGATGCTGCTGGCAGTGTTTAACGAGATTTAAATCAGTGGTGAGTTCCCGGTGGCTTGGCGAGAGACCTGTAACATAGTTCACGTCATGGCATTAAAGTCCCCGTACCAGGAAATCTTCAAAAATCAATGTTTGCTAATTTTTTTCTAAATTGTAGAGGTTTCCATTCAAAAGCCTTTGGTTTTAAGACTCCAAGGGTACCAGATACCTTCAACTGTAGTTCCCACAGTCGGCACCGAAGGAAATCAGACAAAAACGTCGGTGAATGCATCAACGCTTCAAGTACATCAATCGTGCCGCAG
The DNA here is from genome assembly GCA_030062745.1 of Capitulum mitella. Classification (NCBI taxonomy): domain Eukaryota; kingdom Metazoa; phylum Arthropoda; class Thecostraca; order Pollicipedomorpha; family Pollicipedidae; genus Capitulum; species Capitulum mitella. The sequence continues at coordinate 29,500,957 of CP099848.1, read as the reverse complement.
TGCCGCTACGTGAATCATATCCGTAATGTTAAACGATACTTCCCTTTTCTAATTTTAAAATAGCTTACACCTGCGGAAACTTCTCAGCTCTTGCATCCACCATACATCAACCACTTCTTTGAAATCCATGTGTTCTCACGCTCCTTCATTGGCTAAAGCCTACTTTTCCCAGAATATTCGGACTGCAAAACGCCTCCTGATGGGTTATGTATGATATGATAATTGCACCATCCCCTTTCATGATTTCCGTTCGTAATATATAACCAGGGCCGGTTTTCGCTCAGTATCTGTCGATGTACGTATCGACTCAACATGTGGCGGACCACGTGACGCTCGTGACGTGGTGAAGTGCTAGTGCTGTGAGTGGTCATTGTTTTACGTCAAGAATATAATTGGTGAAAGTGGAAGCTCGGTGCGTCTGACGAATAAGCGAAGAATTGGCAAGAACCTGTGCAAAGCGAAGTACTGACGAAGAGAAAAATTTGGCACAAACGAGGTCACCAATAGTCAGACTATCAAGCCAAGCAGAAAACTCTGCTACAAGGCCCTGGCCATACCACGTCTTAAGCCCGGCAAGAGTGGATCAGAACTTCTTGATTACTGTTCAATATCTCTGACATCTTTACTGCGCACGCTTTTGTAGAAGTTGGATAACCTTCGCCTGACCTGGTTTTGGAGGGGAACAACATGTTTGATAATGTCCAGTGCGGCCATAGGTAAAACCGTAGTACTGTCGACCACCTTGTAACTTTTGACACTATAGCGCGTATTGCTTTGCGGGGCGACGCCACGTATGTGTTTTTTGACACTGAGGTTGCCTATAACACAACTGGCAGCACAGTGTTCCCGTAAAGACTTTAACGTATGCTATTCGTGGTTGCATGGGCGTCTTTTTACAGCAGCACCTGGGCAACGTTTTTTCGTGTTCGGATAGGGAACCACTTTCCTGACCGGTTTCCGCAGGTGAATGGCGTGCTTCAGGGTGACGTGTTGAGCATTACATTGTTCGCCACGATTAACGACGTAAGGGATAGATTACCGCTTACGCTCCACCGTCGCCGTGCGCCTCAGGACCTCATCAAGAAGCCAACCGAAAACACCTTCTGGATCTCGGAAACAAGCCTTCTGTTAATTGATCTCAATCGACCAGCGCAACAGAAATACAGATAACGACGGAGCAGCCCGGCCTGCCACAAACAGATCTGTGGCTACATGTCTCCACCAGCAAGGAGACAAAATGAGCAATAAGTGTGCGAGGAGATGTGAGGAAAGGACAAGGAGTGCGCCTCAGGGAGCAGCCCTGAGCCAACGCCCAGGGTAACCTCTCTCTGTCTGATGGACCCCCGATTAGAGCCAAGGTCAACCGAAAGTGGTCGAAATTTTAGGGAACATTCGTTTTCAAATAGCTTGCCGAAACACAATTCAGTTAATTTCGTGTCATTGCATTAAAAACTAACGACTGCGATAAGAAACGACCCTTACCCAGTAATTTGTCGTATTTATGATACCTTAAGACATTGTTAGGATATCTAATATGCCATATGTATGTGCAATGTGTTGAATGTTTGCCTGATGACGTTCACAGCAAATGAAAGGAACGTTGCATGGTTTTGGAGGACTGCTTTTTTGCCTGGAGGAAAAAGAGCGAAAATTTGTACGAAGAATAGAAGGCTTAAGCCAGAAAAAAATAATAACTAACTTTGCTGACATTTAATTAAACTTGCATTGATGAGGATGTATCCATATATATATATATATTTATATATATAAATATATATATATATGTGTGTGTGTGTGCGTGTGTGTGCGTGTGTATGTATAGATATATGATGACCTGGCGATATGGCGCACGGCGTCTGGTGCCAGCTCGATGGAGAGACAAGTTCAGCTGGCTGTCGCCCACCTCGAGAGATGGGGGTATGATGAACGGCATCCGCTTTTCAACCGCTAAAACGGCCACTTCTGTCGTCGACGCCACTGCACAGACACGGTGGTTAGGCTATATAGTGAGCCCATTCCGTCGCATCCTGTGGTCAGATTTCTTGGAGTGTGCCTCCACCATCGTCTGACGGATAGGAATCATCTGAAGGAGCTTCTGGAGAGATGTTTTAAATCACTTAAGATTTTGAAATGTGTAGCGCGGACATCCTATGGAGAAAATAGGAGCACGCTTTTGCTGTATCTTCCCCTGATCCGATCCCAACTTCACTATGCATAAATTATCTATGACGGTGCGTGTGAGTTCACGAAGCACCCTCTGGACACCATTCATTACACTGCGATTCGCATGATTACGGGAGCGTTCCACACATCACCAGCTCTAAACCCTCCGGCACAGACTCGCGAGTCGCCCCTTTCTGTGCGACGAGAGATGCTCGGCATGCGCTACGCTTGCAAACTGCGCCAGTTTCCTTCACACCTGACGTATGAGGCCGTTTTTTCACAGCGCCCAGTGGCATTGTTCCGTTAAGGGCGACAAAAACGAGCTGTGCCGTTCAATGTGAGGATGAGGATCCTTTTTAGGGAGAGCCGTGTACGTTCGCGCGAAGTAACGCGTGTAGATCACCCGGCAAACCCACCATGGCATTTGATTTCCCCAGCACCTGTCGCTCTTTGAGGTTAGGAAGGGAGACGCCTCCCCCCGTTCTGTTTCGGTCTAGGTCGAAGGCTTGGACACTTGGCGATATATCAGAGTCGTATAATGATATTCACTAATGGATCCAAGACGGATGCAGGTGTCGGTTGTGCATTTGCGAATGTCCCATTCAGTTAGTCGTTTACGTGCCTGCACACGCAAAGAAGGCAGTCTGTTTCATTGAAGTAAGTGATGATAAATCATATCTCATTTTAACAAAGTCCTTGAGCAGCCCTTTCGGCTCTTATGACTTTTTGCCCACCGCATCCTCTGTTACGGGATATTTTATTGCGTCTCACTGTGCTGGACCGGACGGAGGGAATAATAACGCCGAGTCTGGATCCCCAGCCACGTCGGTATCACGGGAAACGAACTCGCAGACGCCGCTGCGAGGCGGGCCACGCTGTCTGCATGCGGACGCGCACTGCCGTTGACGGCTAGAGACATGTTTCCAACGATATTCGCTTTCCTGCATAAGAAATGGCAGTCCAGTTGGGACATACTGGTCTCCATCAGACTGAGCTGTGAAGCGTCGTCTTGGCAAGTGGTCGTCGTGCTTGCTTAAGACGAGACGCGAGGACGTCGTTCTGTGCCGTTTGCGTATTGGACACACGTCTGCATCGCACGGTTATTTGTTTGCGTGGGGACGAAGGGCCGCTGGGTCCTCGTTATCCCGAGCCGCTAACCGTGCGTCACGTGTTAGCCCCCGTCAGGGCTTAGTTAAGGAGCGGTTGCGTCATTTCGGGTAGAATGCGCCATTTTCCACAATGCTGAAGTTGCTGGGAGACGAGACTCGTTTCATAGAGACGGGACAGTAGCTTAGCTTCCTGTCGAACATCGGTTTTCCTACCGTGTTTGCATGACAGTAGTCGCTCGTGTTTTCTTCTGTGTATGCTTTGTTTTCATGCTCCTGTATTTCTGCTTTGGCGCTGGTCCTTGCTATCTTTCCTTAATTATGTTAGCCGCTGTTACTTTTACCTAATTCGCCTCTTAAACAAGTTAAAAAGTTATGGACGCCACATGACCATGGAGCCGGTACGCCCCTTAACCCTATTCCCGGCAGGGGGGGGGCTGAATCCGCCCCCCCTCGGGTTTTTTGCTTGCCAATTCCAGCCTTTTTAACGCAGCTTCACGAGACTTGGTGACTTTTCCTAGCTATTCTTTCTACGCGCTGTGACAAAATTTCACAATTTACTTTGTTCAGGAGCGGAGCCAGGCAACGTTTTTGGGAGGCACCTCAGGTCATTTTTGGCCATGTTGAGGGTAAAAGGAAAATGGCTGCCAAAACAGAGTTTTTAAGATACAACTTGAAACCTTATATGGATCTATAGCTAAATAGTTGGGCAATGTGCATACAAAATTTTGTTTATCTGAGGTCACTTTAAAAGGTCAGGTCAAGGTCAAAATCAAAATTTGTTTTTTTTGCAATAACTTCGGCGCCGTTTTTTCAAATGCCAAACCCGGAATATATATGACGTAGAAGGGTGCCCTCTACTTCTGTACCAGGTTTCAGCTTGATATCAGGTCGGGTCACGGAGCTATGACCTAAAATGTCAGTGCGCGTACCCTATATCGCAATAGCCATAAAATGAAATTTTTGGAATAAAATGAATTCAAATGATTGAAAACGTTTACAGACAATATCAAATGCACACGAGATCATTCCAAGTGACCCCAAGGTCACTGGAGGTCATTTAAGATCAAAGGTCACAAGTTGATCTGAAGAACGTGTGACCATGACAGTTCCCCTTTTTTCATGTCCCTGGCACCGCCTATGCTAACGTTATACAAACATTATAATGCGATTTTTACTTCTTTAGCATAGCATGACTAGCAGAAGCCAAAAAAGTGTTTTTACCTTTTTTGTTCATTCATTTGTTAGAAAACTAATCATCCTATTTTTGAAACCCTGTGAACGCCCATGAATTTTCACAAAACTTTAGATTTGTGTACCCATGGTAAAAGCCCTATCCATAATCTCTCGACTCATGCCAGTTTCATTGAAATCGGTCTATAAACAACGGAGTTATAAGAAGTCCAAAAGTACCCCCTATTTTGACATTTTTGCCCCCCTGTATCCACAAATTTCACAATTTTGAAAAATTCTTTTTATAAAAATTTAGATCACGTCACGGCAAATCGATTGCCGTTTGTTGCGATGAAATCGGACGAGTAGTTCTCGAGATCTCAGGGGAGGCCGAATCCGCCCCCCCCCCCTGCCGCGAATCGACCATACCGTCTAGCCCTCCTGGAATAGGGTTAAACCCTAATAAACAAGGAAACAAACAAACATTCAGCGCGATAGTGTTACACATTGACAAATTCCACCATCTCCGGATGTGGAACGAAACAAACTAGAAAAGAAAGTTGGCAAACAGAGCAGGAAGAATTTGAAAGCCGCTCGTATAGCCACCAGAGACACGTTTGATTCTAGAAATGGTTTCGTGACTTGACGTCACTGGCAGTGAAGCTAACCGTAGGAGTGTGTAGTTATAAGTTATAATGCACATGATGTTATCCAGGTTAGGTCAAATAATTGAAAAAGGTTGCTGCTTTGGATTTTTCTTTCGACTTCTAAACGCTCTCCACTGTGCAGTAACCAAGACACGGTGCTGTCGAAATGTATGCAATACACCTGACCTAAATCGAATTTTGCGTATCACACCAATTCATGTCTGTCATGGATAACATACATAAATATGAGTATATGTATATATAGGTATTTATGCATAAATACACACATAAGCGCGCACACACGCGCGCGGGCGCGCGCACGCACGCACGGACGAACGCACGCACGCAGGGTGACATCGGACGGCAGATGATTTTGGAGACCCTTGTTTCTTGACGATGGGCTGTGGAAAATGAAATGCATATTTTTGATTGAAATTGGCAGCTGTGTATATGCCGTTTCTCGCGCCATCGTCACTGAGGGCTGCATGTATCATTTAAATATATTTTCCTTTCAGATTGACTGTTTCCGTTCTTAAAATGCCCCATTTTCAGGCACATGCTACTGAGTAATCCATAAGTAGAGGTGACTGGAATTGTCGTTTTAAGACAACCTTCAAGCTTTTGAACCAGTTTCTCTACCACTTCCGAAAAGACAATCTTGTACAAGTTAGTTTTGGCCAGTTTTGGCAGACTTGGCATACAACTATAACAAACTGATAATGAAATATGAAATATACCATTATTAACCGTGAATCTGAAGCATGTTCAAAATCACCATTCTGCGAGTAAACAAATCTGACACCCACATGTCAGTAGCCATAGCACCTGTGCAAGTAGCCCGAAAGTGCTCGCGCATGGCCCATTTTATAAACCATTCATTGTAGTTTCCGGCTATGTTTAGGAAATTTGTGTTTCTCAAACCATTTTGTCATGGCCCATATCCTATCCCAAGCAAAAAATCAGTTGCGAATGACCATGTCCACATAGAATTTCGACAAACCAGTCGACTTAGATACCCTAACCTGTAGATCTTTGACTCTACTTAGGTATAGAATAGTACGCTGGTGTTTACGGATGAAAAATATGCAAGTTTCATCCTTGTAACCACCAACGTAGGTGCAAACTATGCACTTGTGACTCTGTGTAGCTAAATTAAGGCTTGTGCAAAAGAAGTATCGCTATTTTGGGGAGACTCACATGGGCTAAAAAATAATAGATACTGTGGACATATATTAAGGCAAGAGTGTCTGACAGTTTTGCAATCCATCTGAGGCCCCTGAACAACATGTTACTTTTGTTGCAATACTGGAACAGTATTAAAGACGCCTCAGATATGTAAACTCCACCATTTAATGATGTGTAATGCATTAACTCCCTTTTGTTCTCCTTTCACGTTCATACGACATTTCGGTTAGTTCAGTATCTCATTCCAGAACATCCCGGTTGATCCTAGTTCAGTTACCGGTGACGTCACACGGAGGTCAGAATAACTGAAATCTGATCGGTTAGCATGGTTTGCTTTGGGTTGCTCTAAAAGCTACAGTTTTACTCGGATAGTCTCAAAACTGGCACTAAAAGATTAGACTCCATGGTGGTCCATTTCGCGCAATAGTGGACTCGCGCGGGCGCCGCCGGTCCCCCGCCCGCCAGAGGGGAATCTTCCTCTGGCGTAAAACACTGATTATCCGATGACCAGAAGGCAATAAAAAAATACTCAATTGAAGCGACTTGGAGTAGTTTATTATCGTTCCGACGTACCAACTAATTTGCTCTTATTGGTCATATTGACCGTTTTCACAATGTGGAAATGCGCGAAATTTCCAATGTTTAGACGTTTGAAACAAGAAAAGTAGCGAGGTTTGCCGCAAATGAGTAACACCATTGGATTCAGCGCATTCAAAACTACCGAAATCGACACGTTTCTGAATCGGAATTCCGGAAGAGAAAATGGAAATTTCCGACCCGTCGCATCGGAATTTTCATGGTAGGATTCTTCGACATAAATTTCCAGAGGCTTAGGCGCTCTTGAATGTCGCGGGCGACCACGGGCGGACGCATCTGATTGGCTGTTGCGATCACAGCTGATCGCTAGTCAATAATCTCACATGCGCCATGTCCGTCTACTGGTGTTTACCGCATAACATTGCGCACCGTCGCTACCTTTGGATTTCGCGGATCGTATACGATGGAGGTGATTTCAGGACATGTTTGTCCGCAGCCAGACCTCAGTTGGGGTAAGTTTAAGACTTGATGACTGACTGTGCTCGTTCACCCCTTGTTAAATATTTCCCAGCATCATGCCTAGACCCAGTTTCCTCCGTTTATATGATCTTTGTCAGCAAAAAATTATCTTTGAAGTTGTTTGTTAGGAAATAGGACATATGCCCATAATCCCTAGGTATGAAATATTTTCATGAACATTGGTATGAACATCATTAGTATGAAGTAAAGATTTAGTCAAAGTCAAGGAAATCAGGGGCGCCAGTAGGGAAGTGATTAACAGTTGTGACAGTGTAAAGTTTGCACTCTGTTTTCTTGTGAAAATTTTGATGAATTGTGCTTCTGCATGTCATGATATACCCTTTGCTGCCTATAGACTTGTACGGTTTTGTGGTGGCTTTGGTAGCTACAATTTAGCAATACAATGTACATGGGATGATGGATTGTTTCAGACAGGTGGTGACATGATCATTATTTGGTGTTGTGGTAGACCTGGCTATGAACCATATGACCAGACCCATCACTGCAGGCAGTGACAATCCCTTGAGGAATGTCACAAGGATAAAGTCATCAACACCAAAAACAAGGGAAATTTGGGGTGTTAATTGGCATTTTGCTGTGAATGCAGCTGCTGGAGCAATATTTTAGCAAGAAGTATGTTGTAAAGTTGATCGTTGCATTCACATGCCCCAGAATGATCTTTTGAAAAATGATCAGCACTGTTTTGTTTGGCCAATAAGTCAGTTTAACTGATAATTTTGTTTACTTATGACCACAGTGATATGCTGGAGAATTGAGCAAGCATGTACATCAGGCCACCTTCATCTACTGAGGCCCCAGCTGCTGTTTGACACTTGTATCTTCATATCACTACCAAAGAGCAGGCAGCTGGTCTCCATTAACATCAGGTACACCCAATGCAGGTGCTGGTTGGCATGGATGGTTGTGACAGCTATCATTTTTTCCTTGCACTGCTGCCAGATGGCCATTTTTTGTGGAAGTGTGACCAAATTATGTACTTAACACTCACAAACTGACATATGATGGCTGTTATCTCTGCTTTATGTTTTTTAGGTTGTGCTTACAGTTGTGACTGCATTACACTATAGTTGTACATTGTCAGTGATTTGTTCTTTTGCTTTTCCAACTGAAATTGATTAGTGATAGTGGATAGGGTTTTTAATATTGATGTGTTGTCAGGGGTTAAAATGTTCCTGTGCATTTCAGGGAAGTGTGAGAGTTGGCAGTTAGGACACTCCTGTGCTGATTATCTAACATGCTGCCTCCTGCTGTGGTCCTGGCTGCCGAAGGGCTCCTGCAGTCAGCTTATGCTGGAGCAAAGGCACCTCAACAAGCATTTAGGAAGGCACAAGTGATCATAGAGCAGGCAGCAGGATGCTAAGAAGCTGCTTGAGGCCTGTCCTATCACAACGAGACCGGCTATTGCAGATGTTATGCTCCATGATATAGTGCAGCAGTGCAGTGGCATAGTGAACCTGTGGTGGCTGTCTGCTGCACGTGAGCCAGTGTCATAAAAGATCTATAGCCATTGTCACAACAAGCAGAATCATGTTGGGATAGCCCCAATTGTGGCATATGTTAACAGATCACAGCAAATAGCAAAATGCAGTTTGTGGCTGGTTCTCAATGCCTGTTGTAAAATGGCTTATTCTGAGCCATAGAGCAGTCCAAAGGTAACTAATAATGTGGTAGGAAATAATGAATGTAGCATTTGATGTTGCTTCCATATCCTGGCATGTAATGGATATCCTGTGTTATGTTAGCAATATACTTCCCATTCCTGTTTTAAAAATGTGTTTCTTGTAGAAAACATGTCCTGGAAATACCATATTTTTCCTTCCAAGAAATGTGTGCCTATCCTCACGGGAAAAATTGTGTGCTGCTGCAGGCATAATCATACAATAACAATGCACACCAACCAGGACATAAAGCACAGCTATGCAAAGAAAAGACATGCACCTTCTGATCGTGCAATGTTTTTGTGTTGCATGAATCAGGTACAAGTACTGGTGTACAATCAATGGCAATGCAAGTCAATTCCTGCTTTTAGAAACTTCTCCAGAGCTGACTGGGAACAAGACATGTTGATATTATGCCTTTGCATGCAGTTTTGGGCTTTCACAGATTTAGTTCTTATTCTTGGATGTAGGAAGTGAACTGAAAATTGTGCGGATAAATATGGGATTTTTGCATAGACCTGAGCCCTGCTACCTAAACTGCCCAGCAGAAAATGGTCTTCGTATCTTTGTACAAGTAAGCTTAAGATGATATGTAATCCCCTGAACTTGAGGATGGAATTAAACATTGGGACTAGTTGAAATCAAGCCACTAGAAATGTTCATATGAGAGTATCAACATTACCGGCGGCAATAAACTGTTGCACGCAAAAGTAAATAGTTACTGAAGGTCAACCATAATGTGGAACAGACAAACAGGACAAAGGCCCACGAATATCTCTCTATATCTCTCTCTATATATAAATTTTAAAATGTCTCCCGACCCCGTCGGAGTTCGGTTTTGGCGGGCTGGTGTGGCGAAACTATGCGTGGCACACAGGTGAAAGCTCGGCAGTCTGGTGGGTTTGGTGGCACAATGCATTCTGGTCGAGTTTTCTGGCGTCGGGGACGCACGGGGTGCGCGTGGCACGCGCTACAGTCACCCATAGGGTTTGCATGTATTTTTGGCGAAATTGTGGAAAAAATTGGAATATTCTAGCAAAATGGTGTCGCGCGCCGCTTCCGAGTGCCCGATCTCGGTAACGGCGGGTCGCACCGGCACGAAACCGAACGCGATCGAAAGAGGATCGATAGGGGAACAGCATGATAACAAACACGGCGCGCGGGGATCGGCACGTGGCGCGTGCCACCCGAGGGAACGAGAAAAATGTCCGTCTGAAAGGTTTCAAAATGGGGTTGTTACCTCGGTTACCGTTAAAGACACTGGGAAGGGGCCGCGACTACCGAGCATAACAAGGTACCGACTCAAAATCGTCTGGCGAAGTCGACCTCGTCCGCCGAACGGGGTAGCCGAGGCACGCGCTCAAAGCGGGCTCATTTGTGACGCTTACGTCGTTTCTGTTTATACCGAAATTTCGAATACAGCGCTGTCGATTTCCGACACGAAGCTGGTAGCGACAGAAAGCACGGTCTTTTGCCCTTCCGATGGGGCCAAACACTGAGCAGGTGTGGCGCAGCTTTCCCGACCATGCGACGCCACGTGATGCGATGCGGGTCGTAATTTGGCCCCGTTTAAAATGCGTTTTGGGCCCTTGCGTGGCGCCATAACGGCACGCTTTACGGAGCCCAATCTCACCAACCGCGTGTCGCACCGAGATGGAACCTGGTCCGTTCGACAGACAATCGATTGCACAACAATATCGCGTTAAATATGTGTCGCGTGCTGGTCACTGGAACACAAAAAAGGGCCGTTTTGCAAGCTTGACGAAATAGGGTGCGTGTAAATTCAGCCATCAATTGTGACCATTCAGCGACTTCATAGTTTGTTGCCACTAGATACCCACTGCATGTCGTTCCATAGGGTCGAAGTCGTCCGGGAAACGGGGTAGCAACGGCACGTGCTCAAAGTGGGGACATTTGTCATTTTCGCTTCGTTTGTGTTTACACTGCAATTTCGATGGCATGCGATGTGAAGTTCTAGGCAAAATCAGTACCGATGGAAAGACCATGGTTTTGCCGTTCTGACGCCGCAATAAAATGATAATAATCTGCATAACTGTGACTGCTATGGCGCATCAACTGAATCGATGCATGTCGTAATTTTGCGTAAAATCGACGCATTTTGATTGATTTGTGTTTGGTTGAAAATTGCGGCGCCGTCATTGGGAGCTGGTGATTGAAAATACTTGCACCAAGTTCGTCAGTCAATTGTGAACACGTCGGTATAGGCCATCACGTGCTTCTCGTTTTGATTGTTTCCAATGAAAACGTACAAAAAGGTTTTATTTCGCCTTTTGTGTGATTTTTTCGTCAATTATGCCCTAAAATCAGCTTCTCTTGCTCATAGCTCAAAATTGCTTTATTTCATCGTGTTCGATATGACGCGACCTCCGTTTTCGGGATATTCAATACGGTATGAAGAAATAAGACTTGGATAGGGATATACGCAAGGTGAGACATACGGGGAAATAGTCAGGAGGCTACTGATACGACAGAGAAAGGGTTACACAGAAACAGACACATCTTTAAAGACCGAGACAGATACAGGGAATTAGACAAGAACTGGAAACGAGACGGAGACCGACAGGAACGAGAGTGACTTATGCAGCATAAAACGAAATTGATTGACGATATTTGGAATGCGGCTGATTCAGCTGCACACTGCAATTTTACAGGACGTGCGAAACAGACTACGTTCTGTGCGGTCCTGAAAGAAGACGCGTGTCGAATTACGATGTGCGATGACGTAGGGGAGACAGAACATTCGAAAGCCATCTGTTTGGACGGATAGTTTGATGGGAAATTCTATGGAGGAGCGCAACGCAAATGCAAACGAAGAATATGATTTAAGTGTTATAAAGGTATGGCTTGTGCAGTTCGTTCAGCTGTTGGGCAGAAACTTAATTCTAGGACATTATATCGCATGAAAAGTTGCAAATTTGCAGCGCAGGGAAAGTCTGCAGATGTCGGTGCGTTGGACAAACGCAGACATTATGTCGCGACATAGGTAGTCAAGATGATAATTCAAGAAAATAAACATTTATGCGGGGACAAGGTTGCCAGATGCCAGAGCTTCCTGACAGAGCAAGACGAAACGGCTGAAGTCCGTCTTTTTCTAGGGAGGCGCACCATGCAGTTGCAAAGCATTGATCAAACACCGAACAAAACTAGATCTTCAGTTGAACAAACTAAAGCGCGCAGCGCGATCCTTCAACGGTCCTCGAGTGCTGGCGTAGGGATGAGACTGCGGACGCCTTGGCCATCATAGGCCGTTTGTTGACAACGCTCAACAAAAGAGCACTGCCCTTCTGTTGTTGGGCAGCGTTCGCCATTCCATCGTTATTCATAACTCGCAATTTCAAACGGCCTGTTTTAGTGGCCTTTTGAAATGGCGTGTTATATGGTCCTCAGAGCGAGCATGTGTCTGATGATTAAGTGCGAGGACATTATGACAGATCAAACGGCCGAGGGCCATCGTTTTCCACACAGACACGCAGAGCAGTAGTCGAACAGTACTCTGCACAGACTGATCAACCGTTCAACATTAACCCTATTCCCGGCAGGGGGGGGGCGGAATCCGCCCCCCCCGCGGGTTTTTTGCTTGCCAATTCCAGGCTTTTTAACGCAGCTTCACGAAACTTGGTGACTTTTCCTAGCTATTCCTTCTACGCGCCGTGACAAAATTTCGAAATTCTATTTTGCTCAGGGGCGGAGCCAGGCAACGTTTTTGGGAGGCACCTCAGGTCATTTTTGGCCATGTTGAGGGTAAAAGGAAAATGTCTGCCAAAAACAGAGTTTTTAATATAGAACTGAAAACTTTATATGAATGTATAGCTAAATAGTTGGGCCATGTGCATATGTAATTTTGTTTGTCTGAGGCCACTTTACAAGGTCAGGTCAAGGTCAAAAGTCAAAATTTGTTTTTTCGTAATAATTTCGGCGCCGTTTTTTCAAATGCCAAACCCGAAATATATATATGACGTAGAAAGGTGCCCTCTACTTGTGTACCAAGTTTGAGCTTGATATCAGGTCGGGTCACGGAGCTATGACCTAAAATGTCAGTGCGCGTACCCTATATCGCAAAAGCCAAAAAATGAATTTTTTGGAATAGAGTGAATTCAATCGATTAAAAACGTTTACAGATAATATTGAATGCACACGACATCATTCCAGGTGGTCCCAAGGACACTGGAGGTCATTTAAGGTCAAAGGTCACAAGTTGATCTGAAGAACGTGTGAGCATGACAGTTCCCCCTTTTTTATGTCCCTGGCACCGCCTATGCTAACATTATACAAACATTGTAATGCGATTTGTACTTCTTTAGCATAACATGACTAGCAGAAGCTAAAAAAGTGTTTTGGCCTCTTTTGTTCATTCCGTTATTAGAAAACTAATCCCCCTATTTTTGAAACCCTGTGAACGCCCATGAATTTTCTCAAAATTTCATATTAACATACCCATGGTAAAAGCCCTATCCATTATCTCTCGATTGATGCCAGTTTCATCGAAATCGGTCCATAAACAACGGAGTTATAAGAAGTCAAAAAGTACCCCCTATTTCGACATTTTTGCCCCCCTGTATCCACAAATTTCAAAATTTTGAAAATTTCTTTTTGTAAAAATGTAGTTCACGTCACGGCAAATCGATTGCCGTTTGTTGCGATGAAATCGGATAAGTAGTTCTCGAGATCTCAGGGGGGGGCCGAATCCGCCCCCCCTGCCGGGAATCGGCCATAACGTCTAGCCCTCCGGGAATAGGGTTAAGGAAATTCGAGCGCGCAGTGTGATTGTCGAACGATATTGGGGTAGTGGCAGGAGAACTTTGAGGAGTGCAGACTGCGGTACCTTGGATCATCAAACAGGGGCCGTTTTTGGTACCGCAGCATGCAATGCGATCTTGGGACGGTTCCGGGTTCAAATCGATGAGCTCTTGGACGGAAACCTGATTCGTATGAAAAACTCGAACTCTCAAACAGCTTGAAATGCTCGGAGCGGCGAACGGCCGAAAAGCGATCGGTGTGTGACGCGTGCGCATTGCGGCGTACGAGGGGAACCGGGGGACAAAATTTCCAGGCACGGGGGCGAGCGACGCCGGCCGAAAGGCCGGCCGCTGCCGCAGTCGCTTTCCCGCTGTCGCTTGCGCCTTTCGGCGTGCACGGGGAACTGGGGACAACAATTTCTGGAGCGGCACGGCGGCGAGCGCGTGGCGCGAGCACTGGCCGCTAGTCTCTCTATATATAAATTTTAAAATGTCGCCCGTCGGAGTTCGGTTTTGACGGGCTGGTGTGGCGAGACCATACGTGGCACGTGGCTGAAACTCGGCCAGGTCAGGGGTTTGGTGGAGCAATGCATTCTGGTCACGTTTTCGGGCGTCGGGGACGCAAGGGGTGCGCGTGGCACGCGCCAGAGTCGCCCATAGGGTTTGCATGTATTTTTGGCGAAATGGTGGAAAAATACGGAAAATTCATCGAAAACGGTGTCGCGCGCCCCTTCCGGGCACCCGATCTCGGCAACCGCTGGTCGCATCGGCACGAAACCAAGCGCGATTGACAGAGGGTCGACAGGGGAACAACATGATAACAAACACGGCGCGTTGGGACCACCACGTGGCGCGTGCCGAGAACGAGAAAGCGAGAAATGTCGCTGGCGCCTTTCGGCGTGCGCGGAAAACCGGGGGGACAAATTTCCGGAGGAGCACGGCGGCGATCGCGTGGCGCGAGCACTGGGCGCTAGTAAATTTTAAAATGTCTTCCGACCCCGTCGGAGTTCGGTTTTCACGGGCTGGTGTGGCGAGACTACATGTGGCACGATGCTGAAACTCGGCAGTCTGGTGGGTTTGGTGACACAATGCATTCTGGTCACGTTTTCGGGCGTCGGGGACGCACAGATTGCGCGTGGCGCGCGCTACAGTCGCCCATAGCATTTGCATGTATTTTTGGCGAAATGGTGGAAAAATGCGGAAAATTCTTGGGAAACGGTGACGCTCGCCGCTTCCGAGCGCCCGATCTCGGCAACCGCGGGTCGCACCGGCACGAAACCGAATGCGATCGAAAGAGTATCGAAGGGGGAACAGCATGATAACAAACACGGCGCGTGGGGACCGGCACGTGGCGCGTGCTGAGGGCGAAAATGCGAAAAATGTCCGCTTTGTAAGGTTTCAAAATGGGATTGCCATCTCGGAAACCGTTAACGACACGGGTCAGGGGTTAGGACAACCGAACAGAACAAAGCACCGACTTCAAATCGTATAGCGGAGTCGGCAACGTCCGCCGAACGGGATAGCCGTGGGACGCGCTCAAAGTGGGCTCATTTGTGAAGTTTGCGCCGTTTGTGTTTACAGTAAAATTTCGAACACTGCAGTGTCGATTTCTGACACGAAACTGGTACCGAGAGAAAGCCCTTTCTTTTGCCGTTCTAATGGATCAAGCACTGGGTAGGTGTGGCGCGGCCGTCCCCGCCATGCGACGCCACGTGATGGGATGCGGGACACAATTTGGGCCCGTTTCAAGAGCGTTTTGGGTCATTGGCACGACATGACACGCTGCCCAGAGACTAATGTCACCAACCGTGTGTCGTTCGGAGACGAAACCTGGTCCATTCGACAGAGAATCGATTGGAGAACAATATCGTGCCAAACACCGCGCTTGGGGAACAGCACGTGGCGCGTGATGGCCACCGCAACACAAAAAAGAACCGTTTTGCAAGCTTTACGAAATGGGGTGCGTGTAAATGCAGACGTGAATTATGACGCCACGGCGACCTAACAGTCCTATGCCACTAGGTACCTATTACATATTATTCCACAGGGTCGACGTCGTCCGACAAACGGGGTAGCCACGGCACGTGCTCAAAGTGGGGAGATTTTTCATTTTCGTCCCATTTGTGTTTACACTGCAATTTCGATAGCATGCGGTGTGAAATTGTTGGCAAAATCAGTACCAATAGAAAGGCCGTAGTTTTGCCATTCTGACGCCGCAATAATATAATGGTAATTTAGACAACTGTTCCTGCTATGGGGCATCAACTAATCAGATGCGTGTCGTAGTTTTGCGGAAATTCGACGGATTTTGAGTGATTTGTGTTCAGTTGAAATTTGTGTCACCGTCGTTTGGAGCTGGCGATTGAAAATATTTGCACTAAGTTCGTCAGTCAATTGTGAACACGTCGGTATATGCCACCTGGTGTGTCTCTTTGTGGTTGTTTTTAATGAAAGCGTACAAAAATGTCTTATTTCGCCTTTTGCGTGATTTGTTCGTCAATTATGCTCCAAAATCAGCTTCTGCTCATAGTTACAAATTGCTTGATTTCATCGTGCTCGATTTGACGTGACCTCCGTTTTCGGGAGTTCCAATACGGTATAACGAAATAGGACTTTAACCCTATTCCCGGCAGGGGGGGGGCTGAATCCGCCCCCCTCGGGGTTTTTGCTTGCCAATTCCAGGTGTTTTAACGCAGCTTCACGAAACTTGGTCACTTTTCCTAGCTATTTTTTCTACGCGCCGTGACAAGATTTCAAAATTCTATTTCGCTCAGGGGCGGAGCCAGGCAACGTTTTTGGGAGGCACCTCATGACATTTTTGGCCATGTTGAGGATAAAAGGAAAATGTCTGCCAAAAACAGAGTTTTAAAGATAAAACTGAAAACTGTATATGGATGTATAGCTAAATAGTTAAGCAATGTGCAGATGTAATTTTGTTTATCTGAGGACACTTTACAAGGTCAGGTCAAGGTCAAAATTCAAAATTTGTTTTTTCGCTATAATTTCGGCGCCGTTCTTTTCAAATGCCAAACCCGGAATATATATGACGTAGAAGGGTGCCCTCTACTTGTGTACCAAGTTGCAGCTTGATATCAAGTCGGGTCACGGAGCTATGACCTAAAATGTCAGTGCACGTACCCTATATCGCAATGGCTATAAAATGAATTTTTTTGAAATAGAGTGAATTAAAATGATTGAAAACGTTCACAGATAATACCAAATCCACACGAGATCATTCCAAGTGACCCCAAGGTCACTGGAGGTTATTTAAGGTCAAAGGTCACAAGTTGATCTGAGAAACGTGTGACCATGACAGCTCCCCCTTTTTCATGTCCCTGGCACCGCCTATGCTAGCATTATACAAACATTGTAACGCGATTTGTACTTCTTTAGTATAACACGACTAGCAGAAGCCAAAAAAGGGTGTTTGCCTCTTTTGTTCATTCAGTTGTTAGAAAACTAATCCTCCTATTTTTGAAACCCTGTGAACGCTCATGAATTTTCTCAAAACTTCAGATTTGCGGACCCATGGTAAAGGCGCTATTCATAATCTCTCGATTCATGCCAGTTTCATCGAAATCGGTCCATAAACAACGGAGTTATAAGAAGTCCAAAAGTACCCCCTATTTTGACATTTTTGCCCCCTGTATCCACAAATTTCAAAATTTTGAAAATTTCTTTTTTATAAATGTAGTTAACGTCACGGCAAATCGATTGCCGTTTGTTGCGATGAAATCGGACGAGTAGTTCTCGAGATCTCAGGGGGGGCCGAATCCGCCCCCCTGCCGGGAATCGACCATACCGTCTAGCCCTGCGGGAATAGGGTTAATAGGGATATACTTACGGTGAGATATACGGGGAGATAGTGAGGAGGATACTGATAGGACAGAGACAGGGTTACAAAGAAACGAACACGTAATTATTATTACTGATGGAGCATGAAAGGAAATTCATTGACAGTCCACATAAAAGAAGTGGTGAAGGTGGTAGGTGTATGAATGTAAATTAAGTTCTAACAACGTTAAAAAACATTCTGATCTGAAGCGCTTAACGTTATTTTGGCCAATGCGATAGGCAGTTGTGAGAATGGTCATTCTTTCGAACACGAAGTCTATGCACGACGCGGGGCTGGTCAGCTCCCGTAGACTGGGCAAGGCGACGACTGAGGCGATGCCATGCGCCTCCGTCATCAGCAGCAGCGCCACTGTGCTGCTAGCCGCCTGAGAAACACCTAGCACGAACTTGCTGCCGCAGCGCCATGCCAGGAATTCACCGGCGTCATCTCTCACTGTTGATACGACTGAAAGGCTTCCGCTGTCGTAGGCGACAGGCGCGGCACAGCACTAACATTGGCACATTGACAGCGCAATACCACATCGCTGGCAGTCCATGTCATCACAGCGTAGAGTCCCAGGGACCGACCCGGAACTAAACTCTGTGCGGCAGTGAGGCGCCGCCGTCCGGCAGCCGTCTGCGGCATAATGTCTGCACTCAGCGGTTCTGGCCGCTTTGGCTGGTCGGCCAGACACCATACGCCCTCTGACCTGCCGGGTTGTTGGGCGGTGGCGAGCCGTTGCTCTTGGCTGGGCGCCGACGCGCTGGCGTTCCTTCCGCGGCCCCCAATAGTGCCATGCATCGGAGACTGTTGCCCTGCTATGGTCGACGAGCTCCATCGACGCGAGGAGTCGACGCTTTTCGACAACACGGCCCAGTCCGGGCCAGTCCCGATGCGCTGCACCGGATGGAGCTACCCAACTGACGCTGCGCGCTGGCGGCTGCTTCTGCTTGTTCTGCCGACGGGGTGATTCTGTTCCGTCCGGCAGCGTGGCGTCGCTGGACGCTCCGGCAGGACCGCAGTGTCCGTGCAGGGCTCCGCATCGGTCCGACCGGCGGCAGCAGTAGATCCCATGTCCGCTGAACCAGCGCCGGGCGATCGTCCGGTTTCCACAGCGAGGGGCGCGAACCAAACGGACAGACACTCCCGGCGACCTGAGAAAAACAATAGACAATCTTCAAGAAACCTGACGACCACGTCTAATCCTGTCTTGTCAAATACAAGTATGCGCAGTTTGAATGTAACAGCATATAAGATATGTCATTAAATGCAGATATGTGCATGAAATACCAAGATTTTACATCATGTATTTGGCAATGGTGCTAAATTAGCACACCATGTTTGCATGTTCAGAATGAGAGGAGCTAGGCCCGAAAACAAATGGGTAAAAAGCGAAATGTCATAAAAACGACTAACTGGAAGAACTTAAAGAATATTGTTGCCAATAATTGATTTTTAAAATACTAATTAGAACCCGACTCATTAGAATTTATTAATTACGAATTGATCAGGACGTTAACTTAGACCCCTTCCATGGCATCCATGCCATGAAGAACCATAAGGATTCGTTTTTGAATGGGTAACTTATCATGACTGATTTATGTTTTAAAATGTATAATACTTTAAAGTTCTCATAGAAAATTTACATTCTTGTGCAGTTAGTGCTGTACTGGCCTGAGTCCGGTCCTGCCAGGTCACGTGTCGGCCACGGCCGCGGACGCGGTGCGGCCGACCTGGGACGGCTCGCAGCGGCTGCATACACTCTTGAACGGAGCCCGCTCGTGTGCAGTTATAAGAGTTATAATTTTCATCTTTCAGGAGATGCGTGGGAGTTCTTGCCACGTTGCTTAGCTCTATTCTCGTCAGTGGAGCGGGGGGGGGGGCGGGTCTGAATCCGCCCTCGTCGTGTTTTTTGCTTGCCAATTCCAGGGTTTTTGACGCAGCTTCACGAAACTTAGTGGCCTCTCCTAGTTATTCTTTCTACGTACTGTAATGAAATTTCGTAATTATATTTCGCTCAGGAGTGGAGTCAGGGAATGTTTTTGGGTAACACCTCAGGACATTTTTAGCCCTGTTAGGGGTAAAAGGAAAATTTCTGCCAAAAATAGGGTTTTAAGATATAGCTTAAAATATCATATGGATGTATAGGGGAACAGGTCAAGCATACAAATACAATTTTGTTCATCTGAGGTCATTTCAGAAGGTCAGGTCAGGTGAAGGTCAAAAGTCAAAATTTGGTTTCATGGTAGTTATTTCGGCGCTACTGTTTCAAATGCCAAAAGCGGGACACAAACGACGAAGAAGGGTGCCCTATACTAGTGTACCAAGTTTCAGCTAGATATCGGGTCAAGTCACGGAACTATGACCTAAAATGTCGGTGCGCGTACCCTATATCACAACAGCCGTGAAACGGAATTTTGGAAACAGATTGAATTCACATGACTAGAAAAGTTTTCAAACAACATGAAATGCACACAAGATCATGCCAAGTGATTCTAAGGTCATTAAAGGCCATTTAAGGTCAAAGGTCGTAGGTTGACCTGAAGGACATGTGATCATGACAGTTCCCCTTTCTTGTGTCCCTGGTACCGCCCATACTGACTTTATACAAACAAAGTAATACGATTTATAGCTCTTTGGGATAACATGACTAGCAGAAACTTAAAAGTTTTTTTTTTGACTTTTTTGTTCATTTAGTTTTTTTGAAAAAACTAATCCTTCTGTTTTCAAAACCGTGTTAACGCCTCCGAATTTTTTCCTCAGAATTTGAAATGTATGGACCAACAGTGAAAGTCCAATTTATGATCTCTCGTTTCATACCAATGTCATTAAAATCGGTCAATAAACAGAGTTATAACAAGTCCAAAAATTTCCCCATTTGAGCTTTTTGCCTCCCTGTATCGCCCCCCCCCCCGGATTTTTTGAAAATGTATTTTCATTAAATGTAGTTTACGTCATGGCAAGTCCATTGCTGTTTATTACGAGAAATCAGATGTGTAGCTCTCGAGATCGCGGGGGGGGGGCGAATCCACCCTCCTGCCGAGAATCAGCCATACCGTTTAGTCCTCCGGGAATAGGGTTAGTGTAGTCAGTCTCAAAAGTGACACAGCATCTAAGATCGTTGTCGATAGATAAGAACAAAATGTCACCTGCATTGGCAATGTGCGTGAGAGAAATGACCGTGCCAATCCATGAAGCATAAAAAAATACATTATTTATGTATCCGCAATGTTTTTTCGTAGCATTCACTTCAAAATACTGTCGCACACCACACAGCACCACCTGTGGTGGCTGCGCCACAATCATGATTGACATAATAGTTTGGAACGCAAATCATGAAGAAATTTGGACGTGGCCAAACGTTCAGCTTCTTTGTGTTCAGCAGTTTTGCATTTTGCATTTTGCTTAGTGCGTTAGTGGATAAAAATTACTATCAACGTACATGGACATTTCGCAGAAAACACGTAATGAATACGGCCTTTTAGAGACTGGGAGGGGTAGAGGCATTTTAAGATGTTTCTTTACAGTCAAAGTCCATAGGCTTAATAATCAGTTTTCTAGAAAGAGGGTTGACCATAGACTCCCTGCCTCTCTCATCCCTGCACCTACTGACCTGACATCGCATGGTTTTACATGTTGTACAGATGACAGATGCTTAGAACATTCTCATCTGAAAAGGATGAGCTGAATGCTTTTGAAATATTTCAAGTGACATAAATTCCTTCTCTGCATAAAAATCCCAACTTGATGGAAGACGTCGAAGTCTACAGGAGGTGTTGACCTTTCGGGAAACGGAAACAATTGCAGGTTTGCAGGTATGAGGCTTATGATTATGAGTTCATCTGGGAACAGGACCATTGATTATATTGAAACATCAAAGTGAAACGTCAAACAGCTCTCGCAGATAGAAACCTTGCAGTGAATACGGTCGTCAGAACAAAAAACAAAAAAAAAAAAAAAGGAACAACCGGACATTGCCAATAGCGGACGTCGCGGACGCTATAGTCGGCATTCCGTCGTATTGATGTGAAAATTGTAATAACGCATAGCAAGGTGGAATTCGGATGGACCAACCATACCTGGAAGAACCGTGGGAATCCCTGGTCGTCTTCACCGACGTAGCGAGCGGACGAAACGGGTGACTTACATGAGTACTCCTTGACACGTGGACAGAGGTGGGAACGAAATGGTCAGTGAATCAGGCATGGCCGCAGCTCTTACAAAATGACCATGACTTACCAGGCCATGTACCCTGAACCTCAGACCAAAATGGTCTAAAGGTATATTCAGGACTCGTGACGGCTAAGGTGGGACTAGGACATCAGTCATTTGAGGCTGTTTTGTTACCAGAGTCTGATGAGAGGAAGGCGCGGTGAGGACGACGCTCGCGTCACGCGTGTGCGACCGTGGATTACCTGCTGAAAGGAGCGAGATGGCCAGCCCGCCCCCGAGTGATCGGCATTAGACAGCATCAGCATCTGACAGTCGGTGTATTTTCTTATCTTTTTTTATCAGAGTCCTGTAGTGAGTCAGTTTATTTTCCGAATCAAACCAAATAACGGATTAATGTTTGATTCGAGCCAAATACATGGATAGAACGAATTTACAGAAACACCGAGTACAGTAAAAGACGGGCCGAGCAGGCAAAACAAAAGCGAGGTGCTGGTAGCACGCAGCGCGTTGTACGTAGAACTCTTAAGGCGCTTCGGACCCGGCGCGATCCCTTCCACATTGAAGGATTAATGAGGACGATTCCCCTTTAATGAGGGTCATTTCCTCTGCGCGAGACCGATTTCTGCTTTTTGTACGCCTTGGGGCGAATTCCCACGACTTGTTTGCCCCCCCCCCCCCCTAAATCTCAAGCATTGCGCGTCCGATTTCATTGCAACAAATGACAATTAACTTGTCAGAACGTAAAGTACATTTTTATAAAACGGAGCTTTGGAAATCTTGAAAGGGGCAGGTGCAGGGGGGGGGGCACAGACATCAGAAAGAGGATATTTTTTTACTTGTTCGAACTCCACTGTTTATTGACCGATTTTGATGCAACTGACCTTAATTGAGAGCTAGTCGATTGGGATTTTCCTTTGACTCGTACGTCCTGAATTCTGAGGAAATTTAAAGGCGTTCATAGGGCTTGAAGGATATGGGAAAATCCGTTTTTGGAAACGGAATTAGCAAAAGTTAGAAATGTTTCGCTAGCTTTTATTAGTCATGATCCACTTCAGAAGCATCAATCGTACGGCCTGGTATAATGTTCGCATAGCCGTCGCCAAGAACATGAAAAAGAGGGAAATGTCATGGTCGCATGTATATCAGGTTCGTTTCGGCCTGCGACCTGTAATGACATCAAATGACCTCAGTCATCTGCGTCATATGTCATAAAGGTCTGCAATACGGAATGGCCTTGAGTTCATTTCAAGGTGTTTAGAAACGTTTCCAATCTCTGGAATTGACTGCATTTCTAAAAGTTCACGGCCGTCATGGTACAGGGTATGCGCTCGGCAGGTACTCGTTTAAGGAGTTTTGACTGGGAAGCAAGCATGAGGTGACTTATTTTTTAATCTGCCTACTAACGAACAAATACACGTACTCAGGATTTTAAACGGTTCATTGACATCGTTCAAAAGGACAGTGATACTCATCAAATTTTCTGTAGTTAAATTCATTACAAATATCCCTGCATTTGGCGTAAAATATCGCTTCCAAATGACTTTACGGATCCTAAACATTTGGTAAAACGGTGAACGATCTAATTTTTCTTTTGTCCGGCTGTATGCCCTGTAACTTGAGCTGGACAAAGCAGATGCAATCCGGATGGGGGGTGCCTTCTATTTAACATGTCCCTAGCGCTCGGATATTTTAGGTCATAGCTTCATGACCCGACCTGTCAACCTGTAACTTCAAACACAAGTAAAAGACACCGTGCTGACTTATATTTATTCCCGACTTTCCGTTTTGGAAACTGGCGCATAAAAATAGTCAAAAATTCTACATGAAACATGACCCGATCTCGTGAAGTGACCTTGCATCAACAAAAGTATTTTTTGTTATATCTCTGCGGTTACATATCTATGCATTCATGTATAGTATGTGGTCCTGTCTTAAGCATTATATTCTGATTGCTAATTTTCCTCAGCGTTGGCAAAAATAACCTTAAATACTTTCCATAAACATGGCTTGGCTCCGACCCGGGGCAAATTATAATTATGGAAATTTGGAATGATACTTAGGAGAAAAAAGTACAAAAACTGACCAGAGTTCGTGAAGCTGCTTTAAAAATCCTGGAACGCAGCAAAAAGCGGGACTTAAGGCCATGCCATGACCTCGCTAAGGAAATCCGAACCCGAACATCACCGATCCCAGTCAAGGTTACACGAATCCAAGGTGCCATGACTCGTGAAGACAACTGCCGTCACTAAATCACTGCCAAGAATCACGACAAAACAACAGGGGGATCAGTTTACCCCTCTGACCTCCTGTGGCTACGCTACTGTATGCAACTGTTAATGCAAGGCTTGTAGTTGGATACCAAATCAATTCACCGTAGCTTCACCGCGTACTGCATCTTGATAACACAACCACAACGCGCCATGTTTTTCATAAAGTCTGCCGGCGAACATTCGAGAGACGAGTGACTCGTCCGATCAGCTGGCGGCCCATCTGGCCAGCGACCCAGAGGCCGGCCGCCTCCGCTCGCTGACCGGGTTCCGGTCTGGGGGCGGCGCCCGCCGCCGGCGCCCCCCGGCCAGATGACGAAGCGTCCCGCGCGCGTCACACGCGGCATGACGCGCGGCGGGAACCCCGGCGACCGCGGGAGCGGGTCACGTGACCCGGCCGCCGGCACCAGGCAGGCCTGACGGCGCAGCGTCCGCCGAAGACGCTGGTGGAAGATTCTCGACTGCGGCTGAGGCGGTGCCCGTCCGTGGGATGGAATCCATGAGTCGCACTGTCGCACCCCGATCTGCACCGTGCCGTTTGTCGAGATACTGGGTCTGAGCGACCCACCGGGACCTGGCTCAGCGAGGTCATGACGAGTCAGTACGGCGAAGCAGATACGAACCAGAAGTGAAGCCGAAATTTTTGCGGGCGGGGACTTGTTCTCGCGGCATTCACTACGAGCAGGGACTGATGGCGGCAGAAGGACGCCTTTCGTTTTTCCTAGCATTTTTACGCACCTACGTTGCGTGTTGCACAAGATCACGGAAAGGTAAAAATGTGTGGGTTAAGTAAGCAATCTAACACGGTTAGAACTCACACACATGAACAGGAGAGGAAGTGGCGCACAAATACATAACGCAAACCGACTGTGAAACATTGCAGAGTGAGCCATTTACAAACGTTTACATTTCGCACCTCAGTGGCCGTATGTGACTTGACACGCCGTTTTATGCTGCACGGAGCTCACGAAATGCGTCGGTTGCGTACGATAAAACTAAAAATGCGTTAAAGCGCAAAAACGCGACGTATACCTGGAAACACCCACCGGCTGTGCTACAGGGCGCAAGTAAAAGACGCTCTATTTTTTCCTTATCATTTTATCATCATCATCACCATCATTTACCAAACCAAGGCATTTTTAGCGAGCCTTGATTGCATGTGAAGAGGTGAAACATTAATGCATTGTGACGATTTCGTAATATTTTTTAAAGATGTATCTATGACAAAACGTCAGCCTGCATTCGCCTAGCCTATGGGGACTGTGACTTGCACGGAAGGACCGAAGACTGATGTGCAGTGCGCCAGTCACATCAGAAACGTGTATCCGCACTCACCTCAATACAACTGACATGACACCTGGCGGCCGCAACCCGAATTACAGGACGAAACTTCAAGACTGGGGGAACGTTCATTTACAGTTCGCCCAAACATGTTTTGTGTTCAGACCGCACAGGGCGAATAACGCATGGCAAGCTCTTACCAGCAGGTTTCACACGCGGCATCTTTCTGCCCGACCTGATCAAGTAATATAACAAAGCCTTATCTGTTAAGTTATTTCAAGTGGCCGGCGTGGTTTTTTGGCCTCTCATTGCAGATAAACAGGGCTCAAAAAGTGAAAGAAAACTGTATCTGTTGCGCTGTCTTAACAAACCCCCATGGCTCTGTGGGCGCTGCTATATGCCGATACCTTACCGATCTAATGAGTTTGGTTGCTACATCCACTCTCTTCCCGGTTTTTTACCATATCGGCATAGAAAGAGGGGGCGGGGGCCATGGCCCCCACTTTTGGGGAAATTTAACATTAGCCCGGTGGAGAAAACGTCCCCCATTTTTCTGCATGTTTCTGCTCCCCTGTTTTTGACCTGCATCAGCCACAGCCACGCAATATCAGCCTATCCATAGCCGCTGTTCGGAATCCGTCGTGACGGGAACGTTTGCCGCACGATCCCGCCCTGTGACTATCCGAGGCGCTGCCGTCCGTGTCCCGCCGGGGGCGAGCGTGCTCGGACGAGTGGCGGCTGCGGTCCCCGTGGTCACGGCACTGCCGGCTTGGACGTGGACGACTGCCGCCTTTGTCGGCCGCCCCGGGAGCGGTTTTCAAGTGCCGCCGATTCCGCAGCTCGTTTGCGTTTTCGTCACGCCGGCGTCGACTGACCGCCGTCCCTAGCACCCAGGCACGAACCGTGCGATCCCTGCGACGTGACGGGGAACGTCACGTCACGACTGACCGCCGTCCGCGCCGTCCCTAGCACCCAGGCACGAACCGTGCGATCCCTGCGACGTGACGGGGAACGTCACGTCACGACTGACCGCCGTCCGCGCCGTCCCTAGCACCCAGGCACGAACCGTGCGATCCCTGCGACGTGACGGGGAACGTCACGTCACGCCTGTGCACGAACCATCTGGCGACATGAACTCTTGGCGGTGTGCCTGGAGATTAACGGAAATTATGGGGAGGCGGGGCGGGAGAGAGAGTGGAATAGGACATCAGTCCTTTTCTTTTCAGTCTTCGTTATAGGCCTCATGTCAGAATACGTGAAAAGTGGGAGGCTGAGACCCTTCCCCGCACGGTCTCCAGCCATGCCGGGAGGTATTCTGCTTGGGAGCCAGCATGTGACGAGAGGGTAACGGCCAGTGGTGTAGTAATGCACATTCGAAGCATGACCGCTGTCCTCCGTCAACTGTCGCACAGGAAACGTCAGAGGGCGAATAAACTGAACCAGTGCTCACTGGCAGTAACGGGACTCCTTGAATGCACCAGTCGCTTGCTACCGACAGCACCGTAATGTTTCACCTCTGAGTCAAAAATTATGATGCTCTCGTACGTATAAGAGGGGGTTCATATCACGAGCACCACACTCTCCTGATATACAAACCAAACCAAACAACATACAAGATACAAGTGCAATCGTACAATATTCCTTTAGGAAATTCACTACTGTGTGTATTCATTGTACGCTGTCCCTGTACGTCGTCGCTGTTATACTGCTGCACGCTGTTGCTGTATCAGAACCGTGGTTGTAATTAGTCTCGATGTCGTTGCCTGAGGTGTGCTCCAGTGGGCGCCTGTTGTCCTGCTGACGTCACTCACAAACATTGGTAAGCTCTGGCTGTAACTCATGACCCTGGCATACCGGCGAGTACCAGAGATTTTAAAGTCAAGTGTGCATCCACTTTCATTCCCTTTTGCTTGATGACACTGAGCCTTAGCGCCACGTAATTGGATGTATTCTCAGACGTCCCTCAATTCAAATATGTACAGTGCATTTGCTATGGCCCGCTGCATTATCCCGGCACAGCCTGACGTGTTTCTGTAAACGTTTCCGTAAACTACTCCCCCTGTTATCTCAGGATCTCACAGTCGGATCCGAACGAACCGGTCTACCACTGATCGATAGCCCTGAGCACTGCGATTCAGAAAGTGTTATGTTAGACCTGAGCCCCGTTCATAAGCACATTTGTGACCACTTAGCTCGGTAGTTTGCCGGCTTACCGAGCTAAGTGATTACGACGTACCTCAGACATTCATGCTGCAGCGTTATGCGCGAAGCTTAGAGTAATGTATTCGTGGTTCTTTTGCAAAACCGAATGGTTTACTTTGATCTTACAGTCCGTTTACAAATGCAAACTCACGTTTCTTCCGACATATCTTAAACGTTTTTGAGCGGTAAGAACGTCTTAATATTGTCTACTGGAGATGTGTCTGCGCACATCCCACACTGTGTACTAAACGCTCGGATGAACTGTTTCCATTTTGACATAGGTATGCACAATACTGAGGATAATGTGTACCTCTCGCTATTCTGTTCATATCTGGATCAATGTGCAATGCTTGCAAAGCCATGTAATCTTTTGGTTCACTCGATTCGCCCTCAGCTTGTCAGTTGTGCTGTTTGTAAGTGTGCTTGTGATTGTGCAGGTGCAAATGTACTGAAAGTAGTGTTGTAAGATTCCTTGACTGGTTTCATGGAAGATTCTGAATGGTCAGAAACATTTTTTTGCTTATAGACTCATAAATATGATGCAAAATAGGGAGTTTTTGCCCCTATTCAATGTTACTGAATAGTGACCATTCATAAGGGACACTTGTAATGAAGTGAAAGTTCGTTGTTACTGAATTGTCATTATATAAATGATATTCAAATCTCTAATGTGCCTGTAGCATGGTAATTCATGACTGAGGATTATAAGCAGGATAGCTGATAAAATGCGCCTGACGTACAGAAAACCCTGACTGGAAGAGTGCTGACTATTGCCAAATTACATTATAATTCATGTGAGTTCTTGATGACTTTCTAAAAGCAGTCCTCATGTGCAGAAGTTTTGCATGTGATGTCACTTATGGCTTTTACCTTTTTTTGTTTCTTCTTACTATTTATTTGTTCCTGTGCATTTTTCTTTGTTTAGGATAATCTTAAGTTGGAGTTCTTATAAACTGAAAATGAAAAAAAACCAGAGTTCGTGATAAAATTTAAAATTATATTTCATGAAATATCATACTGGTATAATCTGAGATGTTCTTAAATGATGGCATTTCTATTCTCTGGAATGTTTCATCCTCTTTTAGAATGATTGTGGCTGTTTTTTTTATCACAGGCATGACTGTAGAGCCTTGCAGTCTTGACCCCCTCTATTCAGAGGTTTTAACATTGGCCCTATGACAGTAAAAGGCAAGAAATAGTCTACAGTCATATCTGACAGCTCCATTGATTTTCGGCATTTCCCAGCCATGGATATAGGAAGCCGTGATGTGTGTGCTGGAATGCACACCCTCTTGGGCCAGGATGTTGTGTCTTGAATCACACAACACCTGCAAGTGCTGGCATGCACTGCACCTGACAGTGGTGTGCAACCATTTTAGTAACCTCACAGATGTGTTTTTGGTGTTCCTAGGGTTCTCACATGGCTGTCTTGATTTCCTACAAAGCTCTCTCTACACGGACCTTCAGAACTGCTAAGATCTGCTGGAGAACACGTGATCGCCGATTGGATTCCTGTTGAGCGTATCTGTAATCACCCACGCAAAGACGATGGCTGCCTGACGAATGGCAGCCAGCACTTCACTGCCACTCCCCGGAAGACTCAAATGAAAACTGAGGGCTGGCATAGATAACCCTCGCCCCATGAAGGGGTGGGGGTATTCGCTCGCATGTGATTTTTGTGTAGCTCCAGAATGGCACCAAGCAGCTGGATGACAGAATGTTGTAGGTAGTTAAATGCTGTTAAGTCCCAGGCATTTTGGTATCTGCGTCAGTCTTGACTGTTGGGTTATACACAGTTACAAAGATATCAGACCATTCTCAAAAGCTGTGTGATTTGGGATTTGGGATTATTTTGTAGGAAGTAATACATTCCTTGCCTAAGAAACATAAACGATCATGATTTTGGTAATGTTAGTCTTAATCTAGCCATAGTTCCAAAACCGCATAGGCTGCTCCTGCACTGTCATTGTTAGAGGAGGCTGTGTATGCTCCGGGTGTTTCAGATCTGAACTTTCCTATATGTTGTTCGCCTTGAGTACATGATAGCTTTTTTCTGCTCAAAATGGGTGGGGATGTTGCTAGACATTTGGGCTAGCATTAGGCAGTGGTCGCTGAACGCATATAGAAAATTCAAGCTTGTACTGTCAGTACCGAACACTGACAGTTTGTGACGCCAACAAATGGACAAGTGCAGTCTTATGAGATGAAAAACACGTGGAGCTTGTGGTTGACGTGATTGGGATAACATGACGAAGAGCTTAGAAGTATATAGATATATTTACAGTCATGCATTTACGTGTACGGTTGATGTCGACACAATAAACCAAGACGGAAAATGGATTGAGACTGTTGGCGATCAGCTGCAATAATTTTTGCGTAACAGCGGAAATCCGTCTTCTAACGGTAAAGACTGACGGAAATGAGAGCAATATCCGTGATTACCAAGCGGAAAAACGCCACAGGTTAATTTAATAACGCCAATATTTTTTATAATTAATTAGTAATAATTAATTAATTAGTAACAACTAATGCTAATTGATGTGAATTATTAATAATAATATAGTATTTTTTTTAATAATTTAATTTTAATAACGCCCCGCTGCTGGGTTTAAAAAAAAACAACACGCCACCTTTCGTTTGACCATGCAAAATAAGCTTTATTCCATCCCGATAGACACCAGTCCGCGGCGTGTGTTTCGGATGCTTATGGGCGTCGCCATGATAATGCGGCGGAGTCAACTCGGCCACGCCATAGTCAGAGATATGGGCGCCGCCATGGTGATTCGGCCGAGTTACCTCGGCGCCGGCAAGTTACCTCGGTCAACAGTAAGATTCAGCCCGAGCGCTTACTTCCAGGGAAAATAATCGTAGTAGTGGTTGCATGGCGTTTCAAATGCAATATTGCTAAGTATTACTTACGATTTCAGCCAGAAAAACCTGAAACACACATTATTTCCCCCGAAACAGAGTGCGTCGTCACTGGTGTGCTAACCGCCATCCACTTGCGTAGGGATTTTTGACGTTTCTGCGTTAAATAGTTTGTTTACGTGAGATCTCGACGCTGATTGGTCGTCGGTCGGACTCAAGGTCCAATCAAGAGTAATAAAAAAGTTTTGGGGGAATAACTAATGCGATATAAATTATCTTTAAAATAAAAAAGTTCACCGTTGTAGAAATAATAATAGTAATAATAATAGTAATAATAATAATAATAACAAACAATAATAATAAAATAGTAAAAATATTACAAAGATGGCAAAGCGTAGTTGAAATTTGAAAAATACAAAAAAACAAAAAGCAGTGAAATAAAATATCTGAAAAAATCACCGAACAAAACTGGAAAATATTAGGAAGTGAAATAAAACAATAAATAAAAATTTACCCTAGCCTAACATAGTAACCTAACCTAACCTAACCTAACCTAACCTAACCTAGCCTAACCTAACCTAACCTAACCTAACCTGATCTAACCTAGCCCAGCACAACCCAACCTAGCAACCTAATCTAACGAGTATTAAATGTCATAATGTAATAATACTGATATCAGACATCCCAACAATTATCTAATACAATAATATAACGGCGTAATAATTCAGCAGTTCCTCCAAGTTCAGTTTGTGGCAACAGAATAGAATTTTCCTATATATGACGTCATTAATCGCTTGAAGATGCATGCAGGGTCTTCACGTCCTTGATGTCAATAACCTTAACCTTGGCGGCACAACATTTTCCGCCGCGGAACAATGTTGTTCTCCGCCAGTCGACTGCAGCGCGGTATTACTGTGTGGTACGTTGTCGTTACGATTTTGTTGTTATTGTTTAGAAAACCAAGTAGTGGAAAGTACAACCGTACTTTCCACTACTATCAGGAGATTTCTATCATCCTGTTTCATCAGAAACAGGATGATACATTCTTTACATTGGTGGCAATTATACAAAGGGTTGTTTGCGATTTCGTCGGGCAGAAACTTACCTTTAGCCGTTACCTCGGCTCCGGCCGAGGTAGGTTTGCAGACTTACCGAGCTAAGAAGCGTGATGTCAACGTACCCCAGGAGCGACGATCACTTACCGCAGGAACAACGGCTTAGCTCGGTACTGCTTGATGGACCTCGTCGTTGGTCACGGTGGGACTAAAAGACTGCTAGATATTGCCGGCAATGCTATGCTCCAAGTCCAGTAAACTGATAAGCTTCAAACCCTTACCAATTGACGTGGCTATCTCAATTTCCTGTCTGTGTGAAAATCTAGTGGTCGTAGGTCAGGTTGGCAAAAGTTAACAAATGCCATCGAGAGTGATCGGTGATGCCATAATCCGAGTTGCAAGCAGTATTCTGGGCCTTTGGAGCCAATCGCCACCATTAGACCTTCAGCAATGAACGCATCGTGTGTGAATTGATTGCGCGGATGTTAATGACCTTGCGTCGGGTCAGCATGGCCTTTCAAACCATCGAGAAGTGCTATGTTTGTCCGCAGGCAATTCCATGCTGCGAGCTAATGGGATGCATATTTTTCCACAGCAATGGGTGTAATTTGCGATCTTTATATGTATTTGGCATCCTAGATGTTGACTAGGTACCTAAAGATTTGCGGTGTTGCCATGGGGCCGCACTGGGTGGATTCATCCTCAGTCAACCGCATTCATCACTTCTAATGATTTGTATTCCCTAAGATAATCCATGCACGGACATCCCCAGAACATTGAGAACGTTGAATTCCTGACAAGAAGTTCACCAACCATCGCAGAGTAGCTCTTATTTTCAGGATTTGTGGCCCTGAGTCAAGTCTATGACCCTAATAATACGACGGATCCATATCAATTGAGGATTTCGAGGGTCACTAGTCTTACCCCATGTCACTTTGCCCTACAAAACATTGTTAAATGATTACGTTGTGTTAATTAAAGCAGGTTTAATGCTATCAGTATGAACAAGTTTGAACTTGGCACCACCTTGTGCTTTTAGCAGTCGTTTAGTCCCGTCGTTTAACGAGCTAACCATCGTGGCGTTATTTTAATTGAAAGTCGATCGCAGTGCATAAGCCTTGGAGAAACGACAGCTGAGCTACATTAAACTTACCCTTAAAACGACGGTAAGGTAAGTTGGCGAGTTACCTCATGGCCGCAAAAAGTGCTTCTGAACAGGGCTCTGGTCACTTGATTGATGATGTCACAGGTCACGTAAAACCATAACATGGTGTTGGAGAAACAAAGTTCACGGTTTTCTACATCAGAAACATGCCCTAATGTTAAAAAATCTGGAGTCAAGGTCAACCTAGGTTAGGTGGAATATTGAGCTTACTTTACCTGCTAAGATCGATGCTTACTCGCAGCCGTTTTGATCCACGCCACAAAAAGGAGTGAAGTGAAACCTAATGATGATCGGTTTTGAATTACCTGCTTTTCATCCAGCCAAGGTTAGTCAAGGTCGGGTTAGGTTATCAGATTTGCCCTGTCCACTCTTCATCGTGTCAAGGTCAAACCAGGTCAGGACAGATTCTCATTTTTTCTGACTAAGAACAACAATTGTTCTGCTGCTACTGAACGATCTTTCACAAGCAATGTTTTCTTTTATTTCGGTTTGACATGCACCTGTGACGTGACCTGACATGAACTTGCGATGTGTTTGGTGAACCCTGCCAAAAGGCGCATGTAGATTTGCTTGTTTAGCTCGAACGATGGGGAAGGTCAGCGACAATTACTTCTTTGATCCACGATGCAGATCATGTCCCATTGTCTTTATGTGACCTAGCATGACCTCTAATGTTGACGTGACGTGGTTGTATGTCTTTTCAGGAACCGTGTCCATGTAAACTCTAGTGATCAGTGCATTATGCTCGCGAATATTAAAAAAAAAAACGGAGGATTTATGCATTATACTCACGCACCGCCCGAAGAGGCGAGAACATGTATGCAAGGTTCCACTTATGACGTCATATCTCCATGACCTGATCTAGCATGGAAATATTTTGATGTCAGAATATGTAAAACTGATTGATGTACAGGTAATGGTAATGTACAGGTTGAACTAGCTTTAACGGTTCAGAAGTTATTCACTAAAAGCCCACTAAAAACCGAGGACGGTGCCCTATTTGACGTCCCGAAGCGGTGCCGGATGAAGGCCCTCCCCGCCGGGATTGCAGATCCGGTATTAGAACCCCTCATGGGTTGCCACGTCGTGCCTTGAAAGATGCTGCAGTAGAGGCGGAAGAGGCTGTGTTCGACAGGACCTCACAACAGACGATGCGTCGAAAGAAAAGGAGAGACGTTTGTTTGTGGGACGACGTCTAACGACATCCATCGAAAAAATCGCCTTTTCAGAGACGTCTGAACACAAAGGATTCTGGCCTGTCGTACTTGTACAGGTGTCGTTCTAGCGTTGTAGCCATTCCTCGTAAAAAGCCAGGAAATGAACCGTAGTAGAAAGCATTCATAAAACAGCTCAGTACTCCGTGTGTTCACTGGTATTTTTTACATATTTCAGAATCAGAAGTAACATCATAACATAACACGACGAAACGGAAAATGCGATTTTTACGTGATGTGGATTTTAATTGTTAAAAGGAAGACACTCTTCCTCTCTTGTGCTTGTATCTGCTGTGAGTGTCTTTCTCAATTCCAATGAAAGCTAGGAATAATTTCTATTGTTGTCCATTTGCCTTTGCTGTGTTATTTTCTTTCTTGCAGCTCCTGTCCTGAATTGCTGCGTACGCGGCTGATCATGTAACGATAATAATAATAATCAGTTGTGGCAAAATGACACTGTTTGCATAAACGTTTTACCCATATCAGATCTAGCACCATCCTTTGACAGCATGAGCAACATGCGTAGGGGTTTATTCTCTTTACCTGACCTCCTGTCTAAACCACCTAGGTCAATCTACATCAGTATTTTTTCTGAAGCAGGGAGAAAGTTCGCGTGTAACATGATCTAGGTAGAAGTTACGAAGACTGGCCTCGCATGATGCTCGCATGAAATACAGAGACAAATGTGGTTTGCGATCGAAGCTGGAATGCAAAGAACTCAAGGATTTAACAGTATCGCAGTGACACACCAGGCTCAGTCTCGCATGTTACAAGATCCAGGCGGTAGTTACGAAAGACTAGCGTCGCGTGATGCACGCACAGATACTGAGACAAACTTGGCTCGCGATCGAAACAGAAATGCGAAGTCCTCTAGGATTTGATAATGTCGTAGATACACCAGGCTCAGTTTCAGCTCTGGTCCAAAAGCTTCTTTAAACTCGTAATTCGACCAGCTGAATAAGAACGTGGAAAGGATCGCTTGGTAAACGTGCGGCGGAGCAGACGCGCACGGTGAAAGTAATGCACACTGCAAGCAATCCATCATATTTCTGGGTTGCTGCGATGGATATTGCTTTCATCTCGGACATATGCATTTGAATACAATGACGTTGGTAGAAATTCCGTTTCAGGCTTCATTCTTAGTGCCTTTTCCATCCACCTCTCTTCCATGAACTATGCTCTCTCACTTCACGTTCCAATACACTCTACACACATCAAATGGTTTGGGTGCCGCACACATGGAATTTCTTGTAGAATAAAGATAATCGCTTTGGAAAAGGCAGTGCAGTGATAATGATCAGATCGGTGGATGTGATCTTAACGTGTATGCCATATTTACATTCAGCCGGGAAATCAGGGTTTTTTTCTCTCTGCATTGTCATACCGTTTGTGCATGCCTGCATTATTGATGTGAAAAACTGTGGTTGCACAACGGAGATGTGTGCCTAAGATCCCGCTGCAGCCTGACCCTGACATTTTTATGCCATTCGTTGGTGCAGGTGCTTTGAAGACTGGGAAACGACGCAGCATTGTACCACAGCATTATGTAAGGGGATGGGGCAATGTTGCGGGGAAAGACGATGGTCGTCTCCCAAATGACGAAATGCTTCCAAGTTTTGGGAGCGGCAAGTCAAGGGAATTCGAACAACGTAGTTCCTCATGCCATCACCAGCGAAGCACAAGAGGACCCTAGTGAGTTCCCACGTTCCTGAAACGCAGCTTTCTTTCCTCAATGAAGATACGATCTGGATTTCTTCCGCAATAGGAGTATTTTTATGGTCTTGTCGGGTCGTCCAGTGTATTTTCTGTACATGGTGCATTGTTCATTTATCATGTCGCATGACAATTGTTCAGTTAACGCGGATGTGCGCGTGACATGTTTCGGCCCGTTGTGGATCTTTTTCGGCCCGCCGTGAATGTTTTCCGGCCCACTGTGAATGTTTTCCGGTCCGCTGTGAATCTTTTTCGGCCCACTGTGGAGAAGCCATCTTGATTTGACTTTCACTTGTTCTGTTATTGCATCAACACGCCAGCATGGTGTTCGGACGTTTGATAAATCTGATACGAAACTCACGAAGTGTGTACGTGGATTTCAGGCCGAAACAAAGCACAGATACAACATACCAGTAGCTGACATCATCCACGGAACAAAGACTGACAGAATGCCTTTCCCATTCTAACCTGCGCTGAGGAGACACTTCGTAGTCTGCACCATCCTCTCGCTTCATGGACAAAATGAAGGTACACATAACTGCACTGAAAGGACTCTGCTTCTTGTGCAGTAAATTTTCATCTAGTTCTAGCTGCATTGACGTCTGTTCATACTTTCATAGCCAGTAGGTGTTTTTGGAATCGTGGCCGTATTTTTAGTGTCCTGGATGGCCTCATTTGTTTTGAACCACTTTATCTTCATCGTTGGTGCCCAGGAAGTCCACTACCAAATCCGAAAACCATGGCCGTTCACTCGTAGCGTTTTTCAGCTATTACATTCCAATGAGCCTTGTGATACAAACAGTTAAACTGTACCAGCTCTGCTCCCATCCGTCAAATCCGCAGTCGAAGTCGAATTGGGTCAACGCCTTGGGGTCAGCTGTGGCTTAAGTAAATTACACTGCAAATTCTCGCGCAAACATCATTTCCACGAAAATCTTCCTACCCTCGCCGGGGAAGAAACTGAAATTCACCATTTTCTCCACATTTCGGAACCTGGGGGCCTACGGCCCTCAGTGCCTCCGTTGGAAACAAAACTCGGCGAATTTTAGTCCCATTCACGACGCCCCGGACAGGGATGCATATTTTGAATGCCATTCGTGCGCTTAGCCAAGACATGTTTTCGTCATTTTGTCGATACAAAATATGTGTACATGCCGTTTGAGTTCTATACAACCCTTCGGCTAATGCGGGCATTTCGCTGCCGTCAGTACGCTTACATACCATCCTGAATGACGAATATGTAGCATAAATCTGGAACATATTTGGTACATGTACTGACCCCACTGAGAAATGCATGTGAAGTTGTGCTGATTTTGTAGTTTTTCTAAAACATCAAACCCATGATGTGCTCTCATGCTCCAAAAACAAAATAATCAACAGCTGCGTAAAAATGCCATTTCAAACTCACATCGTACCGGAAAGGTTCATCATCGAAACCGAACACGGTTCACTGACATGTTTTAGAAGTCGTGACCTGGTGGTAAACCTGGCCTGTTTATCTCTCGGAACTCAAAACTGTTTTTTTTTGGGCAGCGTATTAGCCCGTTTGATCCCCTTCTAGCTAACATCAGTTCATTCATCAGTTATTTGCCAGCAAATCGACCGCCGTATGCTGGTAGCATTTGTACGCTGCGAACAAGCCGCCCCTCATGTCTTTTTTCTTGCGTCGCAAAGCCGTTTGCACCGAAAGAAGACAGCAACCTTTTTGTGCACGTGCGTCTGGTCTCTTGAGTGCACCTTTGATATACTTCATAATGTTTGCTTACATACAATGATCTTGGTAGCTTCAGCATATACACCAGCATAACTATTTCTGTGACAGTATTACAACATAACAATAGCTATTTCCGACCACCAAAATTCAAATAACCATCGTTTCTTTAATAATAAGAAACTAGGTAGTAAATTTGATAATAAAATGTAATGTGAGCTGATAAAAACATTAAAATTTGGATTGTCAAAACTAGGTGAAAAAATGGTGCTGGTGAGCCTCGTGTCGACGCATGGGTATGAAGGCATGTCAAATGCCGAAAATGCTGTAAATACGCCTAACAATGAAACGAGCAGACAACGTCAAACATCACTTGTTTATGGCATTTTTTCCAGAGGTGCTGAAATATCAAGGCGTACTGCCCAAGTATTGACGTAACATAATACATGTCCGTTTCCTCAGAACTGGCCGGCAGCGAACATTTGGTTATCCAGTCTAAGATTAAATAACTACTTTCCTTCTTCATCCATTTCATTATTTATGAATACCGCTTTCCGTAAGATTCTTCAGTAAAGCATATGCGACGTAGCACATGCAGAACATTTCGGGCGTCTCCTTTGACAAATTATGTGCCACTTACAGTTCCCAAACAATTTCGCCAGTTCATTTGTTTTCGTCTCAAATAACCTTCCGGACATTGGCGTTAACCATTTTTCAAGGGGAGCAAGGCATATGATAGTCCTGGCTGAATAATACGTTCAGTATTTCCTTCAATTGACACAAGCTAATTCTTCGTGGTACAGAATATTGAGATACTTGACTTCCTTTTGGAACTGTAGATCGCTCCGACCTTTTTCGTTTGGAGCCATTTCGACTTCAGTACGATAAAAGGCACACCTAACACAGGCTGTAAGCCAAAGGTCTGTCTCAGTCCCAAGAACCTCGTAACCACACGAAGGGAGCTGAACACGTAAAACATTTCACATGCAATCTAAACGCATTTTTTAACTTCAAAGAGGAAATGAGAACCATTGCGTCTTCCCCACTTTCCTAGTGATGGGGCCCGTGCCCATGTTACGCAAATGCTTTTCACCACATAATTCGCTTTCAGAACCGGCAGTCTACTACTGTGGTCGAAGACAGATGACTTTCAGAACTGGTGGAGCACTGGCCAACGAACAGCCATACCCGCAGCCAAGGCCCTATATATAAAATATGGCCATCAGGCCCTTCGACTTGTATCTGTGACGACACTGGTCCACAACCTAAAATACTGTCATTATGGTGGACTAAAATGCTGCAATCAGCTCTTCATAAAATGTCCAGAGATAAGCCCGCGATCTTCGCTGCTGAAAATATTTTAGGTGCATCTCTGTCATAGTGTATTGCAAAATTTAAGCCCCGCGATACTTTTTTCCACGGTCTTTGACTTTCTGTGCTTGCACTTTTTACCAAGTCATAACTGTAACTTGCAGAAAAGTATGCTTCTGCTCAGAACTTTTCAGGAGATATAAGAAAAACTTAGAAAAAATGTGGGTGGACGAAATTTTCAAGCACACCAGGAAATCCCATGTAGGAATTACCCTGGTTGGTATATTGTCCTGAGTTTGTTACGAGCGCTGTAACATTCTGCATTTAGTTACATTTGTTAGGATATGTAAACATGTAATTCAGAAAGAATAATAAGGTGACAGTCGTTTGTTAAGTTATATCAGTTATTTCAAATCTTTTGAGGTTTTCCGACACGATGTTATGCCAAAGCATCAGTGACTTTCACGTTTTGGTCCAACTTGGGTGAAATTTATCTTTTGTCAAATTCATGAATTCAGGCCACTGATCCAAGAACTGCAGAACGTGTTCCGGAAAGGGGAGGGGGCACCGGCCACTTTTCGAGCCATTTCTTTCCATGCAACGCCAGAGCTAATTTCGCCAGTTAACGGGGCACTTTGCCCCCCCCCCCCCCCCGCTTCTGCTGCTACTACACTTACCTATACTGGTCTCACAGTTTTCAAGTAGCTGGAGGCGCCGATTTCCACAGCTAAATCAGCTCTTTCCTATGCAATGTCAGATGTCATTCTGGTCTCCTCAGAAACACTGCTAGTTTCTGTAGTAATTTAAGAGCGGGGAGAGGTGTACCATTTTTTCACTCTGAACTCACTGAAAACTCTGCTCTGAACTCTGAAAGCTATGTATTGAAGATACGTAGATATACACTACAGGAGACAGATATATACCTACAGATAGCTATGCATTTCATTTTTCAACTGTAATTCTGGTGGAAAAGTCTTCCAGAGCAAGATTAATCTTTATGCAAGTGACTGTTGAACTGACCCCTTTGCAATGATACAACCTGCCCCACCTGTGGGGTTAACTGTGACAAATGGCAGGGTGGATTTTATCACAATGACTGCAAGTTATCTTCATGATTAGGAATAGGTTAAGATGATAAGGAAGATAAAACTAATTTATTGTGTGCTCATACATGTACGATGACTCAGCAAAGGACATCGTTGGATTGGTAACGAACCACAGATTTACATGTTTATCGTGCAGCAACAGTCAAGTTTGTCTGACTTGGATATCAGTTGAGAAATTCCCCAAGAACAGCCTTACCTGCACTAAGTTTGATGTATCATAGATCAAAATAAATCCTTCAACCGTGGGTGGTGCATGATTCCAGCACTTCATGTATGTCATGTTTTCACAGGACAATTGTGTTTACAACCTGTTTTGAGTGTTGATTGATCATAATTATCTGCTGGGAATGTCTCTTGCCATTGTGGCAATAAATAACAATTAATAACAATTAACGGCAAGAAATACCTGAAAACTGTGTAATGGATAGGCACAGACATCTAAATGTCTGTGTTAGTTTTAAATCCGTACAATAATGCCTGGCATAAGTCAGGAATTCATTATGTTTACCAATGCCACTACACCCATCTGCAGCAGCATCTTCAAATATGTCCCAATGGTCCAAAATAGTCCTGGCACTTTAAGTTGGTACATAGAAGCAATAACAAATTTCAGTTCTTTAGCAGAAGACCGATATGTTGGGCTTTCCTTTTTCAGTCGCATGGCAATGCAAATGAGCCGAATTTCCCTTTTTCGCTACCACGACAGAATCTTTGCATTGGCATCTGCTGAAACACACATACCAGGATCCATGAAAGCAAAGTTGGCATCAGTCACATAAGTTGCAAATTTTATTACTTGAGAAGTGTGCAGGCTGCACAACAATGGATGATTACAATACTAAGTGAAGAACACATTGCTCACAATATGCTTGATTGCCAACAATACCATGAAATGTCGCATTCATTTCAGATTTTGAGTGCAACGAATGATGCACTTTAACAAATATCCTTGAAACTTGGCCCAGTTCAGACTCTTTTCTTGGATTATGTGCATTTGCTGTTATGGGCATAGCCATCAGGGACTGGGGTGGAGATGTCTCCTCTAATTTGGGCAAAATGGGCTGTAGTCCCCCAATTTTGGTCAGAAAATAAACATTTTTCATTGTTATTTCTCACTAAAAAGAAGTTTTTGATTAAGATTGCCCTCCAGAATCTGATTTACCCCCACATTCTGATATATGGCTACACCCCTGCCTGCTTTGCTCAATCCAGCTTTCACATACGTGTACTCACTACGAACCTCGTGTCCCAGCATACTACGAGAAATACATACTTGGCATGCCGCCACGGATGCCATTTCTGTAGTATTTTAAGTCTTGTCTTGTCCAGTCCCACCTACCCTGTTGCTGCAGCTAATGTCAGTTTGTTCCACACAATTCATATCCTGCAGACAATGCAAGACACCATGCAGTATTCTGGGCAGTCATCACAGCACATCTCTGTCACAGAATGTCCTACTATACAGTTTTTTTTTTGTTAGTGCTTAACACTAGCAATCACATCATGATGTGGTATTAAATGCTGCAACATCACACAAACCAATCAAACCTAAATCATATATTTATTGCATTGTTTTGATTGACTACATTCAATCGGTTCAGCTACAGTCAACATGTAAAACAACGTAGTAGTCCAAGCAACACCAACCACCTCAGGCCTATTAACTAAACCAAAGTTGCAACTTACAATGCCACTTATAATGAACTGGTATAGTAAGTGCATCCACACCATGGAATCAGTGCCAAAACAATGATGTCTTTGCATTAAATCGGCACGAAATCTCCGGTGTAACTTGCCAATTTCCAATGTCCATCTTGCTGCACTGAAGGTCCACATATGCCGCAAAACTTGACACGGCCTAGACATCGCACCGGCCTAAACATCGCACAGCTATACGAAATCGCTATAGAGACCTGCGCAGACGTTGTCTGCCACGCGCATTTCACTGAAAAAAATATGTTTGGATGACCAACAGTAGTTAAAATTTATCAATCTCCATGCAAGAACATACGACAAGCGTCTTTCCACTGAGATTCGTAAAGACGCCGGGGATCTGTGTCGTCACTGGTCCACAGTAAAACACGCAGTTGCTATGGCGATGTCACCCCCCGACCCGCAGCTCAGGCCAACACCTCTCTTTGTTGACAGTCTACTGCTCGTTGTGGTAAGAGAAGCATCAACACATTCAGTTTAGATGGCTTAGGCATGTTAGGAAACACAATTTGCCCTTATGATCGCAGCCGGTTGCCGCAGACAGGAGATAAGCAAAACATCGGAGAATAACAGGAGACGCGGCTGAACACAACTCATTAGACTAAATTGCCAAGCGTATGGACGAACGACGCGCAAGAAGGGCAGAACGACTCGAACGGAAGCACCTGTTAAGCCGAGGTGAGCACAGTGACTGCGATACGAAATTACGATTTTGATCATGCAGCAAAGGGAACAACGAAGCGAGGGTTAAAAAAGGCCATTGTTCGACGAACAGCGATCGTGATTCACGTAGACAAGAAAATCTGGCGCGTACGGTGTAATTGCTGCTCAAGTTACCCACGTCGCTGAGGGTGACAACGCGCAGATTTTAAACCGATTTTGACCAGCAAATTATAGATTAGCCATTGATAGATTCAGCCGGCTGAAACTCCAGCCTTAGCTCTGACTGGGGAGACAAGGGACGTGATGAGGACAGAAGGTGGTGGAAGAATTCGCCCTCCGTTCAGCTTTGCAAAGGAAAAATGAGACCGCCAGCCGTGTAGTTCAGTACACCAGAATTGTTTGACCCGCATCTGAGCAGACATCGGTTCAGCGTGGCTCGCAGTTTCTTCCTAGCATCCAAGTGGCTGCCGACCGGCAACAAGACAGACGCAAAGCCAAACTTAGCAATGCCGAGACGAAAAAAAACAGGAAAGTGCATCTCTTGCATGTCCATACTTGATAATCGTTACACAATCGGACCGTAAGTCTCGGAGTGCTTATCATCAAATGACGCGTGAGGTTGCTTCAGTTCAAAGGCGAAGGAAGAGCCAGCTGACTCCGAAATGGAGCATTCCCTGAACATTACGTGCATGCTATGATGTCCTCCGCCACTTGCAGTCATGGACGTGCTTCGATCGTGTTCATTGTGACTGAGCTGTTTTTTTTTCTCAAATGAAAACATGCTGGGTGCTAGTGCTGACGATTGCTTATTCGAATGACGAAGCCGAGTCAAACAGTCAACAAAGCCGTCTTCCGCTCGGTCATGCGTTGTCATTCACTCCCTGTCACGTCTTAACAAAAGAAAAATACCAACAGGCGGTGCAGTCCGTCTCTTTGCTCAGCTAGAGTTATCAAATATGTCGTCGTCACCGCCAACGGACATAGTTACGTGCCAGTGTTCTGCTTTCTTAATGAAAAGGCCAAGATTTCTAAAGCAAAAAAAAAAAGATATTCGTACGCAAAGAAATCGTAAAAAGGTGGCATACGTTTCGAACACATAACCGCACGCAGTGG
Organism: Capitulum mitella; assembly: GCA_030062745.1. Classification (NCBI taxonomy): domain Eukaryota; kingdom Metazoa; phylum Arthropoda; class Thecostraca; order Pollicipedomorpha; family Pollicipedidae; genus Capitulum; species Capitulum mitella. The sequence continues at coordinate 29,457,801 of CP099848.1, read as the reverse complement.
TGGCGCCACCTGAGGGCGGGAGGGTCAAACTGCCTCCTCCTAGCTGGAGAATATTGATCATTACGCCAACAGCGATCTATGGAGAAAAGGGCTTGAGACATTATTTGCCCAGTTGTCCTTGCTTTTGTCCCGCTTGGACGGAAAACATGGCACCGCCACTGACAGCAGAAAAGGATGACAGTGATTTTCGTGAGGCGAATGTGAGGGCAACAGCGCAGGATTTCAGGCGTATATGTGTCTTTTCGAGGCATGTCTTTCATTACACTGCATCTTGCATCGATCGGTGTGTTGTGCCGCATCCGCTGCATGCTCAGGAACCGGCCACAGTTTGATGCGTCGGGTCGGACGTGTCCCACAGGTCAGCGTCTGTCATCGTGCAACGCGTCCTGGCCGTGTTTTTCCTGTTCCCCGGCGGCCTCGCGGTTCCCGCGGTGCTGGCCCTGCGGCGAGACACGTTGAAGCCCCGCGGCAGCTTCCTGGAACGACGAACTAGGTTCCGGCGGCCGTCCGCCGCTCGCGAGCCCGTCTCGTCTGCCGAGCGGCCGCTTATCTACCGCTGACGTGGCCTGGCCGCGCCACGTCAGCCCGGCGGACGTGCCCGGACGTCGGACGGACGCGCGGCCACCGCGCCGCCCGAGGAGTTCGACGCGGCGGCGCGCGGTCCGCACCTACAGTGGGCAGACCGTGACCCGACCGCGTCACGTCCGTCGCAGAAATCCCCGGCGCCGTCCGGGCACGGCCGGGGGCCGGGCCCGGCCTAGCGCACGGCGGGCCGGCGCCGGCCGCGGTGAATCGGCCGTCCCGCCGGCCGGTCACAACTGCAGCCAATCAATATTGGCACAGGTGCTGTTTGCAGCCGTTTGGCTTTTCTTCGGCGTCGCCAGTGGCACCGGCCTCTCTCTCTCTCTCTCTCTTTCTCTCACTCTCTCTCTTTCCCCATTTCTGTTCAGGAGCCAGCACATCATAGAACCAGCAGTAAGATATAAACGTCAGAGGCAGAAAATAATAAAACCATCAGCGAACAGTTCCGGTAAACTGTAGCCTCAGAGCAGCCGTTCAGCGAGGTAACGTTATCAGGCCCACGCTATATCGGCCGTCTCTGTCACATTGATAGTGCTGTTGATCCACGTCGTCACCAGCAGCCCAGAGGGGTGGAGGAGCCAGGAAACTGCCACCGTGACTTCACGAAGGCCGATTACGCGGAAATCAGTGACCCCTACATCACGGGACACAGAGAACGACAGCTGGCCTCTCGACCAACGCTGCACCGTCCGTCACCGACGCAATCCCGTCCGCCGCCGACGCAGCCCCGTCCACCGCCGACGCGAGCGACGACGACCGACGCGTCGGAGACTGCTTCGCGAACAAGAGCGCAACCCAAGCATTGCAAAACGTCGTAACAGCTGCTTCTCTGCATGTCAGGCTGCCGTCCCACTGGACGTCCACTGACGCATGGTAGTGACCAAGGTACTACCTTCTTTGGGGGGGGGGGCAGGTGTGTACGATGGGGATTGTGTCATGACGACAAGGCTTTTGCATGCAAAGTCTTGGTCGTCGGTATTTTTTTTCATTTTTCGGAAACAATACCCAAACTGGCATACGAATGCGCTCATTTAGCAACTCTGCATGCGTCAGCAACGTCGGTCAAAACAAAGCGCTGATGATTCAGATAGCGCAAAGGAGTACGTAAAAGGATTGGGAATATCTGAAAAATTAGGCCGAAATCGTCGCCAATATTTTGTTACGATCTCGGCCCGCAGAGTGGGTCGCGGTTTTGAGTGCCAAGCGAAGTTGGTGGGGAGGGTCGTCCGAAAGAAATCCATATATTCTCGCTTGTTTTCATCAAGTGAAATGTTGACAGCAACAACTTTGACCCTAACCAGAAACACGATTTTTTTCACTGGGAAAATGTTGAGTTTTAACGTTCTCTTTAACCAGACTGCTGCAGGCCCTCTCTGAAGCTTTGGCGAATTTCGTAAAATGACCACCCCAACGGCTCTAAAGTTATTCATGGTTGAGTTTGAATTCTTTTTAAGTGCTTTGTAAAAACATCTAAGATCAGCAGGTTGAGAGTTCTCGGAGCTATGACCAGTTTCTCGAGGTCACGTGTCGGACAAATCCTGATAGGCAGCGGTATGTCATCATATGTGCGGCATGCCTTGTAAGCGTACGGCGTCAGGAACTTCCGCGTGTATTTAATGTAACTAACATATATCTCTTGAATTACGCTTTCTTGATCGACAGTTTTCGCACACGTCGAAATGTCTCAAACCCACTCATTGCTTAGGTCTATGTTAATGCTTAAACCCGGACTGCTACTTAATGCTTGATTATTGGAGAATTCGCTAAAATTTCGCTTCCTTAGAAAATTTAATGGTTTCGGAAAATCTTAACGCAAATCAACGTGATAAAATGCCTGAGACTTGAGTTTGAGCAAACTGGAGATTGCACATTTTCGAATTCAAATGCTGCGTTTTTCTACAGGCCTTGTATAAAGTGATGTAAATAAAGTAGAAAAGTTAACTTATACTTTCATGCTATGAGCTCGTGCTTTAGCAGCCCACCGATCACGTGGGATGTAAACATTCCATTGTTCTTGTTTGCAGACCAAATTTATCTAAGAAGAACCTAGGAGAACCCAGTTTGACTAATCAAGAAACATTTTGACGTCGCTCATGGATAAGGACGCAATATCATTCTTACGCAAACGTTCATTGGCAGCGTCTGCTTGTGCTGTTACGCCACAACTGACAATAACATGCGGATAAATAGGATACGGGGAAAATCGCGGGAAATCGCTTGAAAGCTCCGCAGACATAGAGTTCTGAGACAGAATGCATAGGATAAATCAGTCTACAGGCAATGATTACAAGATGCAACTTGGCTATCGCAGTTCAAAACACGTGCTATAGGAGGACCATTCTTTTCAGTACCTATAACACACCTCAACCCAAGCAATACCGCGAAAAAATAAGGACAGCCTTAAAATAGCGATTTCAGGCGGCGTTTGTTCGTTCAGCAACGCCCAGTCAGTTCGAGACAGCAAAACAGAGGCAAACTCACTTTGAACGGAGAAAACCTAGCCTGTAATCAGTGACGTCAGTGGTATCAACGAAGCAAACAGTCAGGCTTTGCTGCCTGGGTACGTCCCTCAGCAGGTAAGTCCGACACGTCTTTGTTCCTCACGAGCTGTGATTCACACTGGCCCGGGTAAAGCCATAGGGAATAAATAACGTCAGCGCAATGGCACCTTATTTTCAAACGTGCTGCAGGAGCATCGGTGGGCCCCAGGCGTTACGAAGCATTCGTGGCCTGCGTCTAGTTCGCCAGGGTTGCCAGAGCGTCTAGAGCTGAATAGCAACCAGCCAATAACTAACGGATCACCAGGCGCAACTCCACATCGAAAGGGACTCACGGAGGTCATAAGCTTCTTCGATGCGTGGTAAAATCTATTAAAATGAGACAAAATATATAAAGACAGTACAAAAGAAAGAGACATGGAGGGGCCCCCGATTTCCCAATGTATTTCCTCCCACCCACGCTCCCCTCGGGGGATTTCCAGATCCATTCCCTGGATGTCATTACCCACCGACGAACAAGTTAGAATGATTTAAAATGTGATGGCTCATGGCATTTTCCTTAATGCCTGAAGATATTTATTGCCTTATTAATCTGTTGGGGTCAGAGACTGAAATCGGCCATTGGGCGTTCTAAACAACCAGACCGTCTTCTGGATTTGGCAAAATTACCAAAAACAACAAAATAAGAAGAAAGATCGATCTTTGGTCAAAAGACTGCGATCGCGACATGTTCCGGCAGTTTCTTCATTCACGAAGACGGACGAGAAATCGCTTCGCAAAGTGGTTCCAGGAAAACATCCACAACGTGATCGGACAAAGCGTAATTTGCCGGGACGCATTCTGGGTGATCTTAAGTAAAATCTTAAGACTCGTTGATGTTAAATTTTAGTTTCCATCCTTGAACGCCTTTTTCTTTCCACCTGTTAGGTAACTAATATTTCAGCCTACGGGTTAACAATCCTTTCTTCCTTGTAAATAGCAACTCAGGCACACACACACCCGTGATGGTATTGAAGTGACCAATGAGCAGCACCTGCCCTCATTTACTGGTCCATGGGCGTAACCAAGACTCGGTGACGAGGGAACCAGAAGAATCCTAATCCTCCTCAAGACCGAAAATTCCCCGGATTCGGCCACGTTTTGTTTCCGAGTTCTGAAAATTTCCGTCCATTTTTTGTTTTTGGTATGTAAGAAAACTTTAAATTTGCATCCCCAAAACTGATCATTAACACCTGGGGCTCACTCGGCTGCGTCCATGTATTGGCCCATATTTTTTCAAGTAATTCCAAATATGTGTCAGACAAGTGTATATGGGAAAGCACCAGTTGAAAAGAGGTTTCTTTATTCAAAACTATGTTTAAATGTATTCACTACACACTGCCAGTATCTAAACATACCTAGTCGTGTCAAATGGGGATATTTACATAACAGAGTAGTCTTGTCTTATCAAAGGTAATAAGCATAGTTCGTCACCACCATTACTTATGTTTTTTGCTCTGTCCTAAACGGCCAGAACGAGTTCCGGAGGATTACGATTTGCTCTGGCTCGTCGTGGTTGTTTTTCTGGGAACCAGAGAATGGAGAAATCGCGGGATCGTGACGTGGTCGATTTCTTTTGACCGAAGATCGACCTTAACCCTAGTCCCGGCAGGGGGCTGAATCCGCCCCCCTCGGCTTTTTTGCTTGCCGATTCCAGGCTTTTTAACACAGCTTCGCGAAACTTGGTCACTTTTTCTAGCTATTCTTTCTACGTGCCGCGACAAAATTTCAAAATTCTGTTTTGCTCAGGGGCGGAGCCAGGCAACGTTTTTTGGAAGCACCTCAGGCCATTTTTGGCCATGTTGAGGGTAAAAGAAAAATGCCTGCCAAAAACAGAGTTTTTAAGATAGAACTTAAAACCTTATATGGATGTATAGCTAGATAGTTGGGCAATGTGCAGATGTAATTTTGTTTATCTGAAGTCACTTTACAAGGTCAGGTCAAGGTCAAAAGTCAAAAATTTGTTTTTTCACAGTAATTTCGGCGCCGTTCAGCTTGGTATCAGGTCGGGTCACGGAGATATGACTTAAAATGTCAGTGCGCGTACCCTATATCCCAGTAGCCATAAAATGAATTTTTTTAAATAGAGTGAATTCAAATGATTGAAAACGTTTACAGATAATATTAAGTGCACACGAGATCATTCCAGGTGACCCCAAGGTCACTGGAGGTCATTTAAAGTCAAAGGTCACAAGTTGATCTGAGAAACGTGTGACCATGACAGTTCCCCCTTTTTCATGTCCCTGGCACCGCCCATGCTAACATTATACAAACATTGTAATGCGATTTGTACTTCTTTAGTATAACATGACCAGCAGAAGCCAAACAAGGGTCTTTGCCTCTTTTGTTTGTTCAGTTGTTAGAAAACTAATCTTTCTATTTTTGAAACCCTGTGAACGCCCATGAATTTTCTCAAAATTTCAGATTTTTGTACCCATGGTAAAAGCCCTATCCATAATCTCTCGATTCATGCCAGTTTCATCGAAATCGGTCCATAAACAAAGGAGTTATAAGAAGTCCAAAAGCACCCTCATTTTGACATTTTTGCCCCCCTGTATCCACACATTTCAAAATTTTGAAATTTTCTTTTGATAAAAATATAGTTTACGTCATGGCGAATCGATTGCCGTTTGTTGCGATGAAATCGGACGAGTAGTTCTCGAGATCTCGGGGGGGGCCGAATCCGCTCCCCCTGCCGGAAATCGACCATACCGTCTAGCCCTCCGGGAATAGGTTTAATTTTTATTTGGGGGTTTGGTAATTTCCCGATACAGTCAAATCTCGTTACTATGCCACCCGTGGGGACCGAGCGAAAGTGGCGTAGTAGCGAGAGTGGCATAGTAACGAGGGTTTGTAAAACGGCTTTATTCTCTCAAATTACCCATCAGCTCAACCCAAAGCTCTCAAGAATCGTCGGCTGGCGCATCTTCTTTCGGCGGATCTCGTGCATCTCGTTGTCTAGCCGATCGCACGCTTGCATCACACCGGGCTTCCCGCTTCTCTGCTGCATGAACTTCCGGACGGTGCTCCATGCGCGCTGGGCTTCCTCGCACGGAACGATTTCCTCCTCGACAGTTACCTCGTCGTCTTCGCTTTCCACCGGCTCCTCGCTACGCAGCATCTCCTCCGCAGTCTCCTCCAGCGTGAAAGACCCGCCAGTCGCGAGACGCTCGTGGGCTTCGAGAAAGTCAGACAGCTCGATCTCCTCGTTCTCGTGCATCTTTTCCTCGGCAGGCAGAGCTTCCCAGATCTCGAGCAGCTCAGCATCCTCTGGCTCAGTTTGGATCTCCTCTTCGATGAACTTGGCCTTCGCGAAACAGTTCCTGATCGTCGACTCGCTGACCTGCTCCCAAGCACGCCGGGCGACGTGTAGAGCGTCGAGCAATGTGAACTTGAACTCCTTTCCCTCGTCCATGGCCTCGAGCCGGCGACACAGCAGGAACTTCTTGTAGTGGCGCTTGAGGTTCTCTATGATTCCCTGATCCATTGGTTGAGAATTGACTGTCGTGTTGGGTGGGAAGAAGACCAGTTGGATGTTGTCCAGCTGGAGCTCGGGAGGGTGGCCAGAGAAGTTATCGAGACAGAGCAGCACTCTGCGTCCCTGCTGGCCGAGTCGTCCGTCCCACGCACGCAACACCTCCTCGAAAAGCTCCGCCGTCATCCACGCCTTCGAGTTCGCCTTGTACTTGACCGGGATCTCCTTGTTCTTGAAGGCACGGGGTCTCTTGGAATTGCCGATCGCCAGAAGAGGGAACTTCTCGCTGCCGCTCATGTTTGCCCCGACCAGAAGAGTGATCCTTTGCTTGCTTCTCTTTCCTCCAGTGCACCGCTCTCCCCTGAAAGCCATGGTCGTGTTCGGAAGCAGCTGCCAGAAGAGTCCAGTCTCGTCCAGGTTGAAGACGTCGTCTGCGGAGAACTGCCCGAGCAAGGGCCGGAGAACCTGTTGTTGCCACTCAAGAAGGGATTGCGAATCCACCGCTCCAGCGTCGCCCTGCACTGTCTTGAACGTGATGCCGTGGCGCTTCTTGAAATTGTCCAGCCAACCGTCGCTCGCCATGAAGTCTGGGATGTGCATCAACTCGGCCAGTTTCACCGCCTTCTCCTTGATCAGATCGCCGCTGACTGGCAGATTCTGTCCTCTTGCTTGCTTCAGCCACATGAGCACCCCCTCATTGAGCTTCGGGTCGTGAGCCTGCGTCAGCTTCATGCGCTTCGATGGAATTCCAGCTTTGATGGCCGCCTCGATTGCATCCTTCTTGCTGAGAATGCCCTTCACGGTGGTTCTCTTAACTTCGACGCCTGATTTCTTGCTCATCTCCCTGGCCAGCTTGGACTGATTCGGCTCCTTCTTCGCGGCATCGATGATTTCCTTTTTCTCCTTCAGCATAAAGTCGGTTCGCTTGCGCTTCTGAGCTGACATTGTGGGCTGAATTTGAAAAAGAAATGAATTCGAAAATACAACACACACAATCGTGGCAGAGTAGCGAGATTAGGAGGTGGCATAGTAAATTTATTTTGTACTGAATTTTGTCGGGCCCGAGCAAAAGTGGTATAATAGCGAGAGTGGCATAGTAGCGAGGTGGCATAGTAACGAGATTTGACTGTATCCAGATCACAGTGTGGTTGTTTCAGACAACCAATGGCCGGTTTCGGTCCCTGATCCTAACAAGTCCACCGTTATTTATTTTTCCTTATGCTTGTCCTGGGAAAAGGTCCCTCTCTGCCCCGTCTGTCCTTAAGAAACTGCGTTTTCGCCGTCACTGAAGCAGAACAAGGAATCAGGAGTCTCCGATCTCCGGAGGAGCGCATGTTCTTAATTGCTTCCCTTAACCACCACCAGTAGTCAGATCCATGTGTTCAGATGTTCATAGTTGAAAATCTTCAAAAAATGATATATGCTGTAAGAAGCCGAATTCAACCCTATTCCCGGCAGGGGTGGGGTGCAGTGGTGGGGGGGGGGGGCCAATCCGCGCGCCCCTCGAGTTTTTGCCTGCCAATGCCAGGGTTTTTGACGCAGCTTCACGAAACTTGATCACCTTTTCTACATATTCTTTCTACGTATTTTAAGGAAATTTCGTAATTCCATTTTGCTCAGGGTGAAGCCAGGCAACATTTTTGTGAGGCATCTCGGACCATTTTTTGGCCCTGTTTAAGGTAAAAGGAAAATGGCTTCCAAAAACATCGTTTTGAGATAGAACCCAAAACTTCATATGGGTGTGTAGGTAAATAGTTGTGCAAACACACAAAGATAGTTTCGTTAGTCTAAGGTCACTTCACTAGGCCAGGTCAGGGTTAAGAATCAAAAGTTCCAGTGGCAGAGTTCCATGGTAATAATTCTGACGCTGTTTCCCAAATGCCACATCCGGAATACATATGACGTAAAAGGGTACCTACTTGTGTACCAAGTTTCAGGTTACCAGGTGGAGTCACGGAGCTATGACCTAAAATGCTCATGTTGCAGGGCGACATGCCACGAACACATACAGGCGACATGTTCGTGTTACGACATGCCAAAAAAGTGTCGTGAAACAGGGCGCATGCCCTGTATCACGACAGCCGTCAATGAGATTTGAGAAATAGAGTAAATTCAAATCGTTGGAAGCGTTTTCAAACAATATGAAATTCATTCAAAATCATCTCATGCGACTATAAGGTCACTGGAGGCCATTTAAGTTCAAAGGTTATAAATGGCCCGATGAACGTTTGGCCAGGACAGTTTCCCCCTTTTCATGTCCCTGGCACCGCCTATGCTAACATTTTACAAACACTGTAATACGATTTGTGCTTCGTCAGCATACCATGACCGGTAAAAACTAAGAAAGTGTTCTTAATTTCTTTGTTAATTCAGTTTTTGAAGAAATAATCCTCCCACTTTCAGAAACCTGTAAACGCCTATGGATTTTCGTAGAATTTCAAATGTATGGGCTAATAGTAAAAGTCCTATTCATAAGCTTTCGAATGATGCCGATTTCATTAAAATTGGTCCAAAAACAGCAGAGCTATAACAAGTCCAAACATATCCCCCATTTTGACTTTTTCACCCGCCCCCGAATTCACCCTTTCAAGATTTTAAGGCCTTCTTTCCATAAAAATGTAGTTAATGGCGAACCAAAAATGGCAAATCGATGGCCGTTGGTTGCGATGAAATGATGAAATCAGATGTGTAATTCTCGAGATCTCAGGAGGGCCGAATCGCACCCCTTCCCTTGTTGGGAATCGGCTTTACCGTCTGGAGCTTAGGGAAAAGGGTTAAGACATTTGTTTCATCTGGGTTTTGGCATGCCCTGTGGTTTCATTTTATTTCGCTATTGCCACATAATCGGCCCAAAAACATTGTGAACTCCATTTCTTTAGCTTACAAAGAGTTTTAAGGTGGGTCGAGCGATCTCTATTTTGCGAGCCTGACATACAATTTCTGTCATCAACGCCATCAGCTCACCGCCGACAGTAATGTTTTCGTGAATAGTTGCAATTCATGTCTAGTTACAACCGCATCAGAATGATTGACGTTAGAGGGAGTTTTAACATTTCTGAGGGATTTGCGAAGTTGGTGACAGCTTTTCGGGAGTTTTGTAACTGAAAACACCTACTGATGTGAGTCATGCGTTTCCTTCATTTCACGGGCTCGCGACATGTGACCCAAACGAACCCCTAGATATTGCACTGAACTGAACGATTTAGAACGATCTGGAAACAAAATAATTCAAAAGAAGCTGGATGTTACATGCTCTTAAAGAAGTTTATGATCAATCTTTTATTTGTGATGAGATGTATTGTGTTTTTTTCTGCGGCTTATACTGCAATATGAATGCTGACAATTGAAGTTAACACAGCCATTATTTTCATTTTCTGGAATAACATTCTTTTTTACTTTCCTTATATCTCGAATCTGATCGCTACTACATATTTTTATCGTGTGTAAGTTAACTAGGCTGATAAAAAGCCCCTTCCCATGGATGGCCTTTGATGGACGAGAAAGCCAGGGTCAGTGAAGGTAAAGGTCATCAAAGGCCAAGGTCAACGAGCTTGCGACCTGATAGAGATTTGCTTTGCAACATGTCGATTTGTATGAAATATAGATTAAAAGAGCCTAATGCATACACGTTTCTGCATCTTGTACGCCTATATACAGTGTGCATTCTACAACAATCAAATCGTGTAATTAGGTTTATTATCACGAAATGATTTTATTTCAGACAGTTGACATACAACTTACTTCGGGCCAAAACCCTCATTCAAGGTCAAAGAACTCGTTTCACTTCATTTGACTTTGCGGGTGTCAGTGAACGCTGAAAGTGGCCAAATGCATTGATGTTGGCTATCGTCACTGAAAGTACGCTAAATAATGCGTTTAGCGCCCTTATTTACACTCAAGTTATACCACTATCCCGTGTTGCTCAAAATCTGCTCCGCAAAGATAAAAACAACGTCATAGGTTAATGACCTCGCATGACCTCGACCAGACATCTGCACCCAAAACGTCACATGAATGGGCATTGTCGTATTCCACACCTTTACGCTCTCACATGTGCCCTTTTCCCGTTTCTACCGAAAAACCGTATGGAAGAGCCTAAACGGGCCGAGAAAGTGTCGAAAGTCGACTTTTCGACCACATTTGGCCTCGGAGGTATTGACCTAAGGTCATGAAAATTGCACACAATGCAATTCGTCATGACTCTACCGCACCCTGAAAATTCTGCATCTCTAGCTCTATCTGCTTATGAGATCGGAGGGAGAGGCACAAATATGGCCCTCCTACCAGTGCGGGTTAGCACGAAACCCCCTTCCACTGCGTGTGTTAGTCTCCTCATGTCCTTAGAAAACTGGTTCTGCACGTTACTTTCAAATGGGCAATGTAGGCTCCAACCCGAGCGAAACTGGGTTAGAGATATTAATAAGATGCCGTCCTCTCAGGTACACAACTGAAAAAAGGATCATTCCATGTAATGCTTAGTGTGTGCATTGTTCCAGTTAACCATTTAAAAGGAATAAAGAAACTTAGTTCTAACTTGTTGAAGCGTTCTTATTTTATGAGAGTCCATCATGAGCCGAGTTTGTTACCGGACCCTGCGCCGCCACCCCAATGTTCTCAAATATAGAGCAATTTTTCCTCAGGCACTGAACCAGGTAGCGCTAGGGGATCTTTGTCGTGCCGCACATCTCCGCGACGAGGTCGTCCCAAAACCGGCCGACGTTTCCGGTATCAAGCCAAATGCATATGTCCGTTCCGGGACTCAAACCCAGTGCCCGCTGCGCACTAGACTCTGTTGTCCGGCCTCGTATCCGCCAGGCCACGGCCGCGGCTGAACCATTGCCCTCATTTCTTTACCGTCAGACAACAGAAACATCTGAAATGTGCCTCCACAGATGAAAACGCGAGCAGCCTCAAAACCCTCGGGCGTAACGCGCGAAGAGCTGCCGCGGCGTGCACGCGGTGTCTCCTCTGCCCGCCAGCTTCTGTCCGACTTCACCGGCAGTTACACGCTGGTGACGTCTTTTTCACAGCGCAACAGAGACGTGTTTTCCGTTGACGCCTCTCGTCCTGGGCGCCGACGCAGAGCTGCCATTCGTCGGCAACACTGCAGCTTATGGACCGAGCGCAGCGGTCAGCCCGCTCGGTTCCCATGTTTCCGCGGGGTGCGGCGCGCCAATAGGAGCACTTCGTGGTGGGCTCGAGAGATCCGTGCTCCGCGCTCCGCGTCTGCGCGAAACGCACCGGCTGTGACGTCATATCGACTTTGGGACGAGGACAGAGAGCAGCTGAATGCATTTGTGTGCTGCACGGTCTCCTCAACAAGGCCGTCGAATCATCTTCGGGGCTGCACCGGTGTTTTCGGGTTTTAAACACGAGGTCGAGTTTCTTTAATGACAAACTAGGGGCAGATCTGTAAATCTCCTGAAAGGTATCATTGCTCGTAATCAGTGGGGCCCATTTTAAGTTCAGTGAGACATTCAGACGTAACTCAAATTATTTTACTTCTGTGAGTGACGTCATGTACCGGGTATTTGTGTAAAAAAACCGTAAACACCCTCAGACGTAAGACCCTGAGGCCACACACACCCAGACGTCAGACCCTCCGGCCCTAGACTCTTAGCCCGCAGACCCCAGACCGCAGACCCTCAGACGTCAGACCCTCCGGCCCTGGACTCTTAGCCCGCAGGCCCCAGACCGCAGACCCTCAGACGTCAGACCCTCCGGCCGCAACTCTCAGCACACAGACTCCCGGACCGCAGACTCTCAGACGTCAGACCCTCAGACCGCAGGCCTTCAGACGTCAGACCCTCATACCGCAGGCCTTCAGACGTCAGACCCTCATACCGCAGACCTGACCCTCGGACGTCAGACCCTCCGGCATCAGAACCACAGACTGCAGACCCTCCGGCGTCAGACCCCCAGACCACAGGCCCCCAGGCATCAGATACGCAGGGTCGCGACGAGCCCCGACACGATGGATGCCGGAACGTAAGCCGAACACCGGACGCCGCCAGTGTGAACTACGTCAGAGCGGAAAACGGCCCGGCCGGGCCGGCGCCACGCGGCCACCGGACGGCGACCCGCCAGACAGCGTGGCCGTTGCTTCACGTCGTGAGCAAACGCACCTGGTTCTACACCCGGCGCAAAGTCGACCCGGTTAGACCCGTATTCCGAGTGCGGACAGTCATCGGGTGTTATCGCGGAAAAAGCATCCTGTTAAATGAGGCCCAGCGGGGAGGGGGACTGAGCGGTTAGGCGACGACACAACCGCCGCACACGCGACGCCCGTGCGTCAGCCGTATCTACAGCATGAAGCAATCGTGATGGAACGGGGCTGATCCGTGGGTCAGTCTACCGCATTTCCATTCTTTCTTTTTTTATCCAGTTTGTGGTGCTGCATGGACGAATGACTTCAAATGCGTCAGTGTAGCCAACCCCTCTGATTTTGTGAGTTCTGACTGCTGCTCCGCTTTCCAATCGGCGTCCGTCGTCTGATTCAGCAAACTGGCGTGGCAGTGCGAGGTCATTCGCGAGGAACAAGGCGCACCGCTGACGGACGCGTTCCGTTCGGCAGGCGACGCGGCTGATGCCGTGGCCGCAGGCAGCCGTAACCTCACCGCAGGTGGACGAGCGGCGCCCGCGTGGTGCTCTTCGGACCTTCCTGACCTTGGCAATTCCGACCGACGAGCCCACGCGCCCGGCTCGCTACGTCGTGCCGGCGGCTCAGGCTCGGAGCGATACTTACGCACACGGAACTGCCCGCTGCTGCAGGGGAAGGCGAGACTGCCTCGTGGGGTAGCCGTTCGTGGCGAGGCATTCCCTGGTGCCAGTCGCCATCAGCGGGGCTTTCGGAGGGGCCAAACATTGACCGCACTTCTCAGGAGGGGAATTCCTCATAATACAAGGCATCTACAAGCACCTGACGCACCTGCAGCCCCAGTTTAGATCATGGAAATTTGGACTTCAGTTCCACCAACGGTGCTTTACATACGTCAGTCATCACCGGCAATCTTGGATCTCGCAGTCATGCTGACGAGGTAGCTCACGCGGGAAGGTGAGAGCAACTTCCGGCTCGTGAGACAGAGTTGCTTGCGTAAGGCACGTCCCGCGCCGGGAGACGCGCCGACCAATTCAAGCGCAGCTCTCTCTCTCGCTGCTGTCCACTTGCGCCGCGGAGAGCGCAATGGACCTCCCGTGAGCCGAATTAGGTTGGGGTCGAGGGCTGCAGGGCTGCGGGGCCGCTCCGGTGTTTCCCAGACGGGGCCGACGGACGGACCGAGGCCGGACACCGGTCCAGGGGTGACGGAACTCCGACGCCGGGAACTCCTGCGCTGCTGCCGGTATGGCCCATTACATCCCGCTTTGTCCACGTGTGCTGTCGTATTTCTTGTGCTGCACGACGCTTCTTTTCAAAAGAAGACTAGGCATTGGAATGCAGCTGTGTGCCACCAAATGCAGATCAGCCCCGTTACCCGAGCCGCTGATCGCTGTCGCATTGGTAGGGTCCCTAGAAAACCCACTCCAGCTCGTGTTCATCTCGAGGCTAATGCTCCCGTACTGGGGGAGGGGGGAGCTTCTTCGATCCTCCCTGTAGTCTCGAGAAGTATCCATCCGAGCGCAACAAATGGCAATCGATTTGCCATGACGTAAACTACATTTCTGTTAAAGAAAACTTTTGAAATCCTGAAAGGGATGGATACAGGAAGGAAAAGCCCATACGGCGGATATATTTTTTTTACTCGTTACTCCGCTATTTATGGACCGATTTTGATGAAATCTGCATTAATCAAGAGGTAATCACTGGGACATTTCCTTTGAGTGATCCGCTTAGGACTTTGGGAAAATTCGTAGGCGTTCACGTGGCTTGGAAAATGTAAGTCATATTTTTTGAAAACTAAATTAGCGTAAAAGTTGAAGATGTTCCTTTTTGGCTTTTACTAATCATGTTATACTTAACCCTCACCGGACGAGGCGGTGGATGCCCCCCTGCAGTGCTTTCGGGACCACGGCAATACTGTGCCTAACAGCGCCGTGAAATTTGACGTCTTAAGAAACATTCATTACATGTTTCGGACAAAAATGACGCCAGGTCATCTAAGGACTACCAAACTTTGGCGTCATTACTGAGGGTTTGCAAAGCGTTTTTTGTTGCCCCAGACGTCAGGTTTTGCTGTTTTAGGGCGACAGGCATGCATGACGGGCACGAAGTCGGTTCGGAATGGTAGTCAATATGCAGGCAAGCCACTTAAGATAGGCCAATGACTTTTTCGAGGTTAAACGAGGTCATTGACCGAGGATTACCTTTTGCGATCTTAAAACGTCTGCATACTATTTTTTTGCCACTGAATGTAATAAAGGAGGCGATTTTAGGTTTGCCTAGTCCCAAATGTGTCGTTTTTAAATCCGAAAAATCGAGCTATAGTTCCCAAGCATAAAGATTGACCTGACGTAGTAGGTCACTGGTGGAGCTGACGGGGTCGATCAGGGTACCGTTGGATTCATTGGCCACACAGTTATTGTTTGCTTTTTGAGCCGTGACGCTGGCTCAGTAAAGGGCCATTTGACAAAGGGGTGCTTACTATCCCCACCCCTTGGCTTCAGTGCGAGTGACAATTGCTCCCGACCGGCGAGGGTTAAGAAATGCAAACCATATTACATTGCTTGCGTAATCCCGATATGGGTGGCGCCAAGGACACGAAAAATGGGAACTGTCATGGTCGCATGCTCATCAGATTAACTTACGACCTTCGACCTTAATGACCTGAGATTTACACTAACTCAGACCTTACATGTACATTTACAGTACTGAGAATTACATGAAATAGCCTTGAGCTCATTTTATGGTGTTTGCAAACATTTCCATTCATCTGAACTGACTATATTTCTAACAGGTCTGTTTATGGCCGTCGTAATACTGCGTGCGCGCGCGAAAATTTTGGGCCGTAGCTCCGTGACCCGACCTGATATTGACCTGAAACTTCGATTGCACGTAGAAGATGCTGTATTAAATAGTATGTATTCCGGATTCTGCATTTCGGAAATCAGGGCCAGGAAATATTAACATAAAACCAAATTTCGACTTTTGACCTTAACGTGATCTCGTGAAGTGACCTCAGATCAACAAACACATTTTTTTTATGCAGGGTCAATTGTTTACCTACGCACTTATATAAAGTTCAGTTTAGAAAGTCTATTTTTGGCAGCCGTTTTTCTTTTACCTTCAACAATGCCAAAAGTGGCCTGGGATGCCTCCCGAAGACATGGCCTGGCTCCGTCCTTGGTTAAAAGAAAATTGCAGAAATCTTGTACAATATGTTGGATGAATACAAAGAAGAGTCACCAAGTTCCGTAAAGCTGCTTTAAAACTCCTAGAAATGGCGAGGAAAAAGAAAAACCGAAGGGGTCTGTCTGCTAAACTGATTATTGTAGCGGTTTTTTTTGCTTGTCGTGATAGTTTGACTATTAGCCACCTCGTTTGTGCCGAATTTTTCTCTTCTTGAGTACTTCTCTTTCCACAAGTTCTTCTTGCCAATACTTAGTTTATTCGTCACACACACAGAGCTTCCACTTTCACCACCTATATTACTGACGTCAAACACTGACCACTCACAGCACTAGCACTTCACTACGTCACGAGCGTCACGTGGTCTACCACATGTTGAGTTGGTAGATACACCGACAGCTATGAGCGAAAACCGGCCCTGCTTATATATTACCTACGAACAGAAATGATGAAAGGAGTCAGTGTAATTATGATATCATATACAACCAACCAAGAGGCATTGTGCAGTCCGAATATTCTGGAAAGACTAAGTTTTAGCCAATGAACGAGCGTGAGAACGCACGGAATTCAAAGATCTGGCTGATGTAAGGCGGATGCAAGAGCTGAGGAGTTACCGCGGGTGCAAGCTATTTTAAAATTAGAAAAAGGAAGTATCGTTTAACATTACGGATATGATTTGCGTAGCGGCACTGTGGCACGATTGATATACTTGAGGCGTTGATGCTTTCTCAGACGTCTTTGTCTGATTCCCTTCGATGCCGACTGAGGGAACTACAGTTGAAGGTACCTGGTAGCCTTAGATAGTCTATCAAACAAAGGCTTTTGAAGGGAAACCTCTGCGATTTATAAAAAATAGCAAACATTGAAATTTGAAGGTTTTCTGATACGGGAACTTTAAAGCCATGACGTGAACTTTGTTACAGTTATGCTGCGGAATGAAAGACACTTTCGTGGGTAAAGCTTTCTACGGAGGCGCATGTTTTCAGTTTCACATCAGCCATCGGTACGACTCCGTTCAATATCAAGCTGGCAAAATAAGCCGCCCGGTACCCCCGGCCACCGCGAGAGATAAACACCACGGTATTGCTATCGGGACAAAACATTTTACTCGTGTGCTTTGGTTTTGGTATCATGCAATGAAACAGTAGTGAAATAGTGAGTGCAACTGCAAATGAAACAGTGCACTCCTCTGCAACTGCAATGAATGCACTTGATGCAACGAAGCAGTGTTTTTACAGGCAAGATATGGTAATGTTTGTCGCTCTGGTCTAGACTTGCGGATCTTTAAAACTCATTGCGCTTCAACGTCAGCATTGAATGTATCTCGGTTTCACCGTTGCATTTCCGTTGAAGAAGAACGTTTGCCATGTTGTTGCGTGTTGTGTTCAAATGTTTACAGTACCCGGTTTTTATTTTCATTTGAATCAGGATAACGCATGATTTGTTGCGCCCAGTGTAGATACCCATAGGGTAAGCAACGTCGAGCCCCTACCAGCTTCAAAGTTAGCACGGAGAGGCCCTGCCTGTTCATGATGACGGAAAGACCAAGGGTTCTTTTCAAACAGATACCATTCTGAAGCAATATGGATGCAATCATTAAGGCATGAAACAGTCACTGATTTGTGTGTAGATACCCACAGGGCAAGCAGTGTCGATCGCCGACCAGCTTCAGTTTTGGCCGGAGGGGCACTGCCAGTTTTGTTCACGAGCAAGGAAAACCGGGAGTTCTTTTCAAACAGGCAGCAATCTGAAGCAATATGAATGCAGTATTCGTGTGACTGTGAAAATGTCTAGCCCAAAGCAAAGATGGAAAATTAGCTTTATGAGGCCAGCGGAGTTCACCTTCGCCAGACGATAAGGGTGGTTGGCGCCCCCTCACACCCAATGGTATTTAATTTGGACTGCCTGTAAATGGCTTGCGACACTGGCCTGAACTTTGCAATAGCTGACTTTTCAGCTTTCTGCACTCTACAGAACAATTATCGCAAGGTTAAAAATTACCTCAGGTGTCAGTTTACCAACTTATAACAACGTCATTCTTGTTTTTATGTAAACCGTTCTTTTAGATTTGAGCGACATTTTGGCTTCTGAAGGAATCTGACGAGCAGAGTCAGTTTTCGATACAAGACTGTTTGGACAATGCTTGACAACATATCACCGTTTGAAAGGTCAATGGCTTTTCATGAGCCATGTGAGGTCACTGACCGCATGGGACCTCAAAATGACTGGAACGAGCATTTCAGGTAATTTTTGGCACTTATTTCAACAATGACTATTATTTTTCCCTTCTCGATTTTCATTCTATGTTGACAATCGTTTTTTTTCGTGCTCAGTATGAACTTTAGTTTGTGATAATCATATGTCATTTTCGGCACAAGCAGCGTATTAAATGCTAACAACGCTATTCGATCCAGGCCATCGGTTTCAAAACCAGGCCGCCAGAAGAGCGTGGTTTGCGGCTCGAAATGCTATACACTTGCTACGATGATAGCGGAGACGGCAAGCGTTGAGATGATACTTTTCACTGTGACCTATAGGTAAACAGGTGAACTCAAGGAATGAAATTAGGTTTAGCTTGAGTAGATAAAGTGCTACAAGTTTGCTTTTTTGTTTCGTCGCCCCTTCTGGATTAGGAGTGAAATGGAACGGAGCGAGGTAACCACCTCTTCCGACCAAGCGAAGAACATTGATGCGTCCCGCGATGTTTAATCTTCATCGCATCAATACTTGGGACAAGTTCCGGCTGATCCTATCAACTTAATTTGCCCTCCACATCCATGGTGCACTACTGCAGGCGTAGTTGTCATGTGAATCAGAAGTGTCGATGTTTGTCCTTTGGTGAGGGTGTCACTTTATTGATGTGTCCTTTTGCCCTAGTGCCCTGTCCCTGCCCCCAGTGTGGATCTCGGGCCCTCAAAAGCAGATTTTCGCCCAACATTTCTTGCCGGTTTTAACAAGGAAAATGCTAACTGTCTGGGCGCTTCCAAAGCTGATTTCGGCCCCTAACATTTTCTGCCGGTTTAATAAGATCAAGTATAGAATACTGCTTAAAATGATATAAAAAAACCCCTGAAAGAAAATATTGACGGATTTTGTGTTTAAGTAGACACAGTGATCAAGGGTACCGTTTACCGTATGTCTGGTGATGACAAAACCCTACCAACGTTTATTTTCTTATTTTTTGCAGAAAGTCTTATATGCATAAAAAAGGAATGGAATGCAAAAAAGCAAGAAGGATCGAGCATTTCATGCAACAGAGCGATTATATATATATGCACTTCATCGCTTGCCGTCTCCGCTATCATCGTAGCAAGCAAGCATTTCGAGCCGCAAACCACGCTCTTGTGGCGGCCTGGTTTTGAAACCGATGGCCTGGATCGAATAGCGTTGTTAGCATTTAATACGCTGCTTGCGCCGAAAATGACATATGATTATCACAAAGTAGAGTTGATATTGATAATATATATATATATATATATGTATGTATATATATACAAATGTATATGTATTCGTACGTACATATGTATATATATATATATATATATATATGGACCTATATATTTAAATATATATACCGATATATAAAGATCGATAGATAGAAAGATAGGTAGATA
The DNA here is from genome assembly GCA_030062745.1 of Capitulum mitella. Taxonomy (NCBI): domain Eukaryota; kingdom Metazoa; phylum Arthropoda; class Thecostraca; order Pollicipedomorpha; family Pollicipedidae; genus Capitulum; species Capitulum mitella. Next base: position 29,438,310 of record CP099848.1, on the reverse strand, counting down.
AATAAATTGATGGATAGATAGGTACGCAGGCAGGCAGGTGAGTAGGTGGGTAAATAGGTGCGTATGTATGTAGGCAGGTAGGTCGATAGGTCAGGTCAGGTCAGGTCTGGTCAGGTCAGGACAGGCTATCTTTGACCCATAATTGTTCTTTCTTCCGATACTAGGCCTCAACTCTGGGGAGCCAGTTTTACCCCAAGATCTTCTCGTATGGTGCTTACTGAGACCCTCTGTACTTACCATAAGCACACTGTCATATCATTGTCATATATTGTTTCCCAATACCACAGGCGCCACATACCGAGCTGCTGAGCCGCATCCCTGCCGCGGTAACAGGGCCACGCTCCTGCCCCGGTCAACAGTGCCGCATCCCTGCCGCGGTAACAGGGCCACGCTCCTGCCCCGGTAACAGTGCCGCATCCCTGCCGCGGTAACAGGGCCACGCTCCTGCCCCGGTAACAGTGCCGCATCCCTGCCGCGGTAACAGGGCCACGCTCCTGCCCCGGTAACAGTGCCGCATCCTGCGCGAGATCGCGGGGCGACATCGTGCGCGGGACGCCGGGAAGCCATGGTGCGCTCGCAGGGCAAAGCCACATGCCACGGCACCCTTACCGGGGCTTGGTCAGATCTAGCGCGGCCCACGCGATGACGCATCGACATGGTTGCTCGATGTGCAGCTTAAGATTGTTGATGTCAAGGTGTGCTTAGGCCTGCGGCCTAACCGTCCCGTTCATGACCTGTTTTATCATGCCGATCTGAAGCGGGCCAGCCACCTCCACGTTTGATTCAGTAGCGTGTCCAAGGAAAAGTCGGACGGGTCAATTAAATTTCCGAGTTATCAGTTTTCATCATTTAAAGCAAGGTGTGTTTCCAGGGATCAGTTTGTTGCATCTTTCAACACACATCCCAGTATCTTGCGTCCTTGACGGAAAACCTGGCTACATTACTGGTCTAGCTCATTATACTGATCCTGTTGTGTCCCAAAACTTGTAAGTACCGTGGCAGTCTGGGGATCATCCAGCGCATCTTAAGGTAAAGTTGGAAAGTCTGATCAGCCCATAGACAGAGCTTTTGCAAAACTGCACGAGCGCAACCGTGTGACAGTCGGGCTGTCCGCCCAGCATAAAATGCTGCATCATCTCTGCACCAGAGGCCGCTGCACCAGATGTCACGCCTCTGTACCAGAGGTCGATCCTCCGCACCAGAGCCCGAGCCTCTGTGTCAGAGGCCATGTTTTCGGACTAGAGACCGCGCCTGGCCAGTCGGTTCTGTTCGGGCCACTGGCGGCGGGTCCGACGACCTGACGGAACGGCCCGAACCGCAGTCCGTCCCAGCATGCCCTGCTCTCGCTAGAGCCCACCGGGACAGGGACGTGACGTGAGGTTTCGCCATGGGTCCTGTAGGTCATTACTCAGCCTCCTTTCGTTCAGCGCGACGTTGTTGGTGGGCGGTTTCACCGGAACCACTTACGCCCCGCAACAGCGCACAAGTTTGCCTTCATCAGTAGTTCGGTTGATGGGAATTTTTTGAACACGCAAGTAATGCATTCACGTGGCACAGGTGAGGACAGGAACGGCCGGCTCCGGCCAGTGCACGATGTTGGGTCGATCTCCACGTTCGTAAGCACACCATGAAAATCCACCGTTGCCGACACTGACCGCCTTTGTTTCCTGAGAGCGGACCGCGGCGGATACATTGCACCATGCAGTGGTCCGAGGGCGGCCACGTCCGTTTCAGTTTCCCGCGCCTGAATCACTGAGGCCCCTCGCCGGACGTGGAACTTGACGGTTACCCATATCATTGTCACATCACGAACGATGTTTTGTATTTTTTTCGTGGTTTATGAGGTGATGCAGGCACTGACGCCTCCATTGCAGACTGACTCATAAATCTTAATGCTACTCTTTTAGGGAGAAATTAAACTCGTTCGCCTGCCCGCAGTGCCGCGGTGTCGGTGCCACCTCTCCACACTGTCGCGGTGTCAGTGCCACCCGCCCACGCCGCCGCGGTGTCGGCGTCACCTGTTCACACTGTCGTGGTGTCGGGGTCATCCGTCCACGCCGCCGCGGTGTCGGTGTCACACGTTCGTGGCTGAAGAGCTCGTGCAGGTAGCGAACAAGGACTCGAGGGACTTACCCGCCGCCGGAAGCAGTGGAACAAGCAGAAAACTCTGCGGCTGTTTGCCACGTTATCACCGCCGTCACTGATAGCCAGCTGGGTTTCCCGCGCTCAGAATAAGTCTGCCTCTGTTTGCAGAGTGACTGTCTGTTTGCTTCCTCGCTCCGACAGAACGCCGTTGGACGAACCGCCGTCGCCAGAAGCCGTTGTTTTCTTCTAAATTTCCACGCTTTGACGTCGGCGTTAAATGTGATTACATGCTAGGGTTAGTTGGCACTAGACTTAGCCAGGCATAACATTTCAGCCATGGTTGTAGCCGAGACTTGTAACTCATGTAATTAACGAGAGCATTGACCTGGTTTGTCTAGGGTAACTGGCCGTGTCGCTGATTTGAGCGTCAGCGTGGAATCGAGGACTTCATGAAACAGCTTGAGTCTGCCTGTGGGCGGGATCTTTTACAGTCCGTTTCCGCTTTGGCGCAGGACCCAGGCTTGGTACAGTTGTTATAGCGATTAAATCTTGGTTTAATTGCCAGGAGGTTCATTGGGGATCGAAAGACCTCAGAAGCAATACTGGCCAGTTGTGCAAAACACGCTGGCCGTAGCAGGCTACGCGCAGCTACAATGCATCACTGAAAGTAGCATTATGGAGTGCGACAGGCACGGGCCCAGAAACCTCACGGACATGGGATGAGCCAATAGGGAACCTATTTGGAGTCCTTTCAAAACCCTAAAATGCCCTTTGTTTTTCTCTCTTATTGAGCATATCTCGGCATTTTGTCCAGGCTTATACACAGCCGTGATCGGTAGCATTGGTGATAGAGTGCTGGTCTCTCCATCCTGGCAAGACGAGTTCGAGTTGCTTCAGAGCTTGATATCTGGCCTGCGGGCCAGCTGGCAACTGGCCGATATAAGGTCAGGCTGAGTATTACATGGTCGCATTGCAGCCTTGGCACCAGCCAAAACTTTCGCCACAAAATAAGTTACCTGGAAATGCACTGTCGGGTGTTGGAGTTGAAGTGCATTGAAACAATCTCTGCTTAGCATGGGGTCCGATCCTGAACATCACACCATCAGACCATTCGGATCATATTAAAAATACGAAGTACTAATTTTACCAAGCACTGTAAGGAATGTGATTTACCTCTGTGTCGTATGATATATGCATGGCTGGCGACCCCGAGGGGGATAGGGGTCCGGGCCCCCTGTATTCAGGGCTTTTAACATTAGGCCAGTGGGGGTGGGGACAGTGACTGGGAAGAAGCGGTCTGAAGTCTATGTGTACCCCCCAATGATTTTTCAAACACAATGATATCTGACAGATAAAATGGTGGCCTGCCACGATGGCGCCCGTCAGCGCCCTTCACTATTCCTACAGCATTCTTCCTACCTTACTCCAGACCGCTTCCGTGGATTCCGCCGTGCTCGCGACGCTGGTTCCTTCATAGGACACTAGGTGTGGCTGCTTTACATTTAACTGACAAATTGCCATGCCTGGTAGATGCACCAGTTTGACAATGGGCTGCGACCGTTCAGAGCAGGCGCCGCCTAGTTTGTGGTTCGGCTGGAGCTGAGAATTTGGGCAAAATTTTGGATTTGAACATTCGGACGGGTACATTCGTGCATTCGGATCAAATGTTTCAATCTTTTGAAGCTGGTGCCATCTCATCTCAAAGAGTACGTTCAGAACAATATGCAAAGATCGGACTGATCCACAAATGCATGAACAAGTTATGAAACAGTTCAGAGTTTTGGCCGGCGCCGAGGACCGGGCCTAGTGCGGCTGGGTGCTGCCGAGGATGGAGCGGGGCGTGTAGCGGAGTTTTCTGCTTGGCGTGATAGTTTGACTATTGGCGACCTTGTTTGTGCCAATATTCCTCTTCTTCGGTACTTCTCTTTTCACAAATGGTCTTTGCCAATTCTTCGTTTATTCGTCAGACACACAGATCTTCCACTTTCTTGCATTCTTGCACTCCCGTATGGAAGGGGGGCGGGAGCCCAGCCAGTCCCCTGCAGAGATCTCAAGAACTACCCGTTCGATGTCATCGCAACGAACGCCAATCAGTTCGCCATGAGATAGACTACATTCCTGTAAACAGAAATTTTGATAACCTGGAAAGGAGTAGATACAAGGAACAAAAGGCCAAAAAGAAGGGGGAGTTTTTGACTTGTAACTCCGTGGTTCATGGACCTATTGTGATGCATTGGTATGAATCGAGAGGTTATTGGTGGGACTTTTCCTATTGGCTCATTAGTTGGGAATTTTGAGAGCATTCATAGACGTTCACAGGGCCTGGCAAATGGGAGAAACACATTTTTAGAAAACTAAACTAAAGTAAAAGCCAGAAACGTTTTTTTTTTAGCTTTAACACTATTCCCGGCAGGGGGGCTGAATCCGCCCCCCCTCGGGTTTTTTGCTTGCCAATTCCAGGTTTTTTAACACAGCTTCACGAAACTTGGTGAGTTTTCCTAGCTGCTTTTTTCTTCGCACTGTCACAAAATTTCAAAATTTTATTTTGCTCAGGGGCGGAGCCAGGTAACGTTTTTGGGAGGCACCTCATGACATTTTTGGCCATGTTGAGGGTAAAAGGAAAATGTCTGCCAAAAACAGAGTTTTTAATATAGAACTGAAAACTTTATATGGATGAATAGCTACATAGTTGGGCAATGTGCAGATGTCATTTTCTTCATCTGAGTTCACTTTACAAGTTCAGGTCAAGGTCAAAAGTCAAAATTGTTTTTTTGCAATAATTTGGGCGCCGTTTTTTCAAATGCCAAACCCGGAATATATATGACGTAGAACGGTGCCCTCTACCTGGGTATCAAGTTTCAGCTTGATATCAGGTCGGGTCACGGAGCTATGACCTAAAATGTCAGTGCGCGTACCCTATATCCCAGTAGCCGTAAAATAAATTTCTTGAAATAGAATGAATTTAAATGATTGAAAACGTTTAAAAATAATATTAAATGCAAACGACATCATTCCAAGTGACTCCAAGGTCACTGGAGGTCATTTAAGGTCAAAGGTCACAAGTTGATCTGAAGAACGTGTGACCATGACAGTTTCCCCTTTTTCATGTCCCTGGCACCGCCTATGCTATCATTATACAAACACTGTGATGCGATTTGTACTTCTTTAGCATAACACGACTAGCAGAAGCCAAAAAAGTGTTTTTACCTTTTTTGTTCATTCAGTTGTCAGAAAACTAATCCTCCTATTTGTAAAACCCTGTGAAGGCCCATAAATTTTCCCAAAATTTCAGATTTGTGTACCCATGGTGAAAGCCCTATTCATAATCTCTCGATTCATGCCAGTTTCATTGAAATCGGTCGATAAACAGCGGAGCTATAAAAAGTCCAAAAATGCCCCCCCCATTTTGACATATTTGCCCCCCTGTATCCACACATCTCAAAATTTTGAATTTTTTTTTATAAAAATGTAGTTCACGTCATGGCGAATCGATTGCCGTTTGTTGCGATGAAATCGGGCGAGTAGTTCTCCAGATCTGAGGGGGGAGTGAATCCGCCCCCCTGCCGGGAATCGATCATACCGTCTAGCCCTCCGGGAATAGGGTTAATTAATCATGTTATACTTCGGGAGCACAAATCATATTACATTCTTTGTGTAATGTTGGTATAGGTGGTGCCAAGACCACAAAAAGGGGAGATATCATCGTTGCTTGTTCATCACGTCAGCTTACCATCTTTAACCTTAAATGGCCGCAGATGACGCCACAGTCACACGAAGTAGCCTTGGATTCATTTCGCAGTGTTTGAAAACGTTCCTAATCATTTTAATTGACCAAAGTTCTAGAAGTTCTACTAATGGCCGTCCTGATATAGACCACGTGCGCAAACATTTTGGGTGTTATCTTCGCGACCCGACCTGACATAGACCTGAAACTTGAAACATAAACAGAAAATACTGTGTTGAGTCGTACGTACTCCGGGTTTTGTATTTTGAAAATTAGCGCCAAAAATATTTCCATAGTACATAATTTTGACGTTTCACCCAACCCAATGAGGTGGTGTCAGATTATTAGGAATGTTGTCGTATGTTTTCGTAGTTATTTACCTATACACCCATATCACGTTCTAAGGTCCGTTAAAAATATAATTTTTGGGAGTCATGTTTCTTTTAAGCAGTGTCGAAAAACAGCATGAGGTTCCCCCCAAAACGTGGCCTGTCTGAGCTCCTAATCAAGATAAAATTACGCAGATCTGGCGTAACACACAGCAAAAATAGGTAAGAAATGTCAAAGGTTTCGTGAAGCTGCTTCAGAAGCTCTGACATGCTGGGCAGAAAACCGGAAGGGGGGCCTCTGAAGCTGCTCTCCCACTCCATAAGGAATAGGGTTAATCCTATTATATCCTCAGAGGCTGTGATCAAGTGCAAAAGAATATTTGAATGCTCAGTTGACATGCAGATATCCGGCGGATATTCCAACGTCGAAATGAACAGCCCAATATTCGCGGAATATTCACATGTTAAAATCAAAATTGGAACATCCGTCGAATCCGAATATTCGAATCATCCGTATCCGAATTCTCAGCTCCAAGTGCGCCCCGCCCGTGGCCGCGGCGCGTCGTCCGGCGGACGTGCGGACATGACATCGGTCTGGCCGCCGATGGGGGCGAGCAGCTGGGGGAACCCTGCGCCCGACCACGAGATGGCGGAGTCAGCCCGGCCGGGCGGCATATAACCAGCGCGCGACGGCGGTCCGCACCACTGGTGCTGACACCACCGACTCGCCACCATGAAGGACGTCCCGGCGCAGGATGGCCAGGTGCCCGTCTGCCCGTTCAGCGGCTCCAAGTACCACCCCATGAACAGGAAGTTCATGAAGCTGAAGAACTACCAGAACGGCCAGGAGTATGTCGACACGCTATGCAACATCGGACATGAGGTACGTGGTTCACTGATGCTGGACATTTGCGCGTGAAGCTGACTCGGATGTGCTGACTTAATCGGCGTGGCCATGACATTTTCACCTGGTGAATGCAAGAATTATCTCATTTCGTCGCAGAAATGCGCAGATTTCACAAAACCATGATTGCAGTTAGATCCACGGATGGACGAGTCTTGGATGAAGCAGCTGGAAGTCAATCTAGCTATTTTTCTATCTCAACGGTATTCATTTTGTATTCTGTAAATGTCTTTGTGATGTTGATATTTGAAGAAATTTTCCTGGAAATACGGGAGGGTTCATCACATCATCAGTTCTTTGCACACGCATGCTTCGTATTTACATAAATGCACAGGTTTCTCTAGGATTTGCGGTGATTCGGAATTTCGACTTATGCATTTAGATCTACGCATGTGTTTTTCATACCTCCTAGAATTCATACCGTTCATAGACAAGAAGTAATAAGTAAAGGGAGTAATTGTATAAAAGAAGTAGTAGTGTATAGTCAGCAAGTATGTATGCGTAAGCATATATATGTATATATATATGTATGTAAATGTGTATGTAAGAATTAGAAATCACAAGCGCCCGGGCCAAATCGAAAACTTCTTCCCATGTCCATGACTGTTTGCTCGGATACCGGGTGACTGAGTCAAGCACCCTTTGCAAGGCTACCGAGTCTCAGCACTAGCCGCGTTTCAACAGCCGTTTCACAAAGGTCCTGACCATGGCACGTGCGAGATTCACATTTTTAGACGATGTATGGCCTGGTTCCACCCATGCCGGGACAGCTCCGCCCGCAGTCCGGTGTGGACATTTTTGCGGGAGGGAAACGTGGTTGTGGCTCTTGATACTGCGGCGCTACAGAAACAGTCGCGTTGTAGAAGCATGATAAGCAAGGTCTGCTGTATTTCTCCTCGGATTTGGAAACGTGTTTTAATAGCGTTCGACATGTACAGAACAAAATCTATTGCGTTTCTCCTCAAATTTTGAAACATTTTTTGATAATGTTCGGGATGGCTTTTCTGACGTGTTGCATTTGGAAGCAAAAAGCGAAGCATCGATGTCTTTAAGCATTCTGCTTCGAGAAATGGGGTATCAGTGGGGTATAGCAACCTTATGCGCTACCTTGTTTGCTGCTTTACTGAAGAGGGAAAAACAACAGTTAATATAAAGGTGGAAGCGTGAAAACCTCACCAATGAAATAATTATATGTAGAACGAAACACGCCATTTGACACATTGGAAATGAAAATACAAAACTGATAAAAAGCGGCAAAAAAATGAAGCAGTAAAAGTGCCGATGGTGAAATCTGCAGAATCCAAACCAACAAAAGTAGCTGCGATGTTAATTGCATGCAAAACGCGCTATGGTCGGCCCGGGCAGGCCACTCATTATCATTAACTTCTGCTGGGTAATATGAGGCTCGTGAACCCTCGTACGTTATTAACTTGCTTGGAAATACGGAAAATTTTCACTGAGCTCTGAGTCTTGTATTTGTGTAATATTCTGTTATCATTATTATATTATTTAATGTTGGCACATAACACTGTTTGCAAACCGACGCATTTTTCATGAAAATGTAAATTTTGAGTTATCTTCTGGAGAAAACCGTATGACTCATTGCCAACTTCTCCTGAATTTAATTGCTTGTAAATGCGTCGCGGCCGAGCCAAAGCGACAGAGCCAAAGCGCGGCGAATTCGGCGGCTCCGTGGCGTCGAACGAAGGCAGGCCAACAGCCGAACTCTCCTGGCTCAGCCGCCAATGCCGAACGGCGGTACCCGACCTCTCAGTGGTGCTCATGCCAGCGAAAACGCTGGCTTGCTGCTTGGAAGTAGTTGCAGCTGGTGCGCGGAAGATGCTGAAGTTCATTATTTATCAGTGCATTTCTCGTGGTCACCTTGACAGGGCGTGCTCAGGTTTATATTCGGTTTTATTGCGGAGTAATTGCACTTTAAAAGTCTCCTAAACTCCCTCGTGGAGCGTGGAGAATGCTTTTGATGTATGATAACTGTACATGATGAGTCTCAAAGTCAAATCGTTCCCGCTTGTTTACATGCGAACCTGACGTCTTAGCCTTTTCGCTTGTGGAAATCTGGTAAATCGTCCGGTGTCCTCTCGTTGGGCATTCGACGCGTGCTTTGCCTTGGTGGGATTTAAGGTGAGGATGTCAAGAGAACGCCGAGATAATCTCACTATGTAAAACCGGAAACGCTGCTGAACGAATACTGTGATTTTCTGAAACAAAAGGTGATACGTTGGCTTGCTTCTCCACATGCAGTCACGTAACTGAATGAATGCAGTGAACCGATGTGGATTGGAAATAGTGCTTGTAAGAGTTTGGGCATCTGCGGTTCTGGAAAAGCTTGCAGAAAACATTTTTTGCGTCGCATCGCATTACAGTGAAATGAAATGATTCCACGTTTTTTTTTGGCTTGAAGAAAATCAGGAAATATTTGATCTTTGTTAAGTAGTAAACAGCTTTTGGACGAATTCCCAGTGAATAAAAACAAAAATAAAACAAGGACTAGCCCATCCAGGACAGCGCCACAGGGGATAACTATCCAAACCTCCCCCCCCCCTAATACATGGACTCGAACCGGACCGGGACACAACCCAGACAAGTTAAAGCAAGGCTAAAGAAAACTTGGGGAAAATAAAGATATCCACATACAGAATGACATCCAGTATCCCTGTTGATCCAGTACAGGCTTCTTCACCGAGCATGAGACGGTAGGGTCTGTGTTCTGAACGAAACTGTGCTATGAGGAACTGCCAGATCGGATTACGAGACATGAGACATGAGACATGAGACTTTGTGGTCAATCTGACAATTCATGCAAGATCGGATTTCAACGAACATCACAACGAAAATGGACTCAGAGGCTTATTTTGGTACCGCCAAAGTTGCCTCGCCAGCCACCTACCAGCTTACCGTCTTGAAAGCCGATTAAACTCGGCGTGAGAGCAGTAGTTGTGGATGCCGCGGCACGCACAGCCTTGCATACTTTATCCCCAGAAAATGGCTATCTCCTTCCCAGCGAAAGGTCTGGTGCGTCATTGCACGACATACATCGCCGGCAGGGATGACTATACGTCGGCTTCACAGATATTTATTAGAGAGTAACGTGACGCTATCATAAAACTTGTTAATGAATGCATGGCACGGATAAGTGTGCTGCTTGCGGTTCACATGCGGCATCTGAACCGCTGGTCTTCCATGCCAAGCTAACAAGAACGCGCTGCCGTTTTCCGCCTGTTCGTCGGGCACCGGTGTCTCAATAGCTTTCACACCAATGGCATTGCGCCGAAATGTAATATCGCAGACGGCATAGAGAACATGGAAGCAAAGAGGTGCGGAAAAATCCAGCGATGGTGGTCAGCGCTGAGACCTTGGGACGCAGGGCTGCGCGGAAATTGCACCAGCTTGAAAACAAAGCTAGTGCACAGTGTTTCCCGATAGGTCACGGTCTGTCTGCAGCCCCGCTCCAATGACGAAACTGCTTCCTTTACCTCCGGCCGAGTAAACATCAGCGGCGACGTTACTCCGGAATTTTCAAACACACCGGAACGAGTGGTTGGGTAAGTCACTGCGGGTGCTCCCTGTGAAGCTGGATGTTGTTGACGCGATGATACATTTCACAAACCGCGAGCCAGACGCCTGCCGTCTCTCTGGGCGAGCCACGACCATCCTCAGGCATCGTATTGCTGTCTTGTGCACTGATACGTTTAAAGATGAAATTGTAAGTATTTTCTGTCGGGACGGGATTTTGACGGGCTGAGCTGGAGGCAGCGAATAAAAGGGCCCTTTCACAGAGTTCAGATCTTTCTACATTCGAGCGTGCTTCCAGAAATGACGTATAGAGATAGAAACATGTCACAACCAGAGAGTACCTACCGGCGGTTAGGAAATATGTCATCTAAAAGCGGTCTACAAGCCACCTTTGCACTTTGCTGCCCCTTCGACTGGCTTTATATTCATGATGTTTGCACACGCGGGCGAATCCGTTGTGACTGGCGTAAGTTTCGAATCACAACTGGTATGGACATGACGGAATAAATTTCACGACTTAATGTTGATTTAGTTTTCCTCTGTGTCATCTCTGGCGTCTGGCCTTTGTATTGTTAGTTTCATTCGATCCTCCTTTTTCACTTGAGAGACATATTTTGGTCTGAAAGAAACTGAAAAAATGAGTTTTCTTGGGACAATAGTTCCTTTAGCTCGCATTTGTTCCAAAGACCTTTTCTCAGCGGTAAAGTGGCAAATTTCGCCCGACGTGACCACTTAAATATGCAGTCTTTACAGCGAAAGGATAATTTTCTGGCATACCATAGTAGTGCTATTGGTCTGGAAATAACATTGCGTTTGAAGCTTCAAAATTGATTTTATTTTAACTTCAGAATTTGAGGGGCCGTTTAGCGTGACATATGGATAACACCGATAAATCCACTGCGGTGAAAACGGCGTCACAGTGAAAAGCCGTTCCGTTTTGGCCGTGCTCGGACGTGGTTTTTCCGTGTGATTTCCTCTGTGCCCGGCTGTATTTCACCCGGAGCGCGGTCGGTCGCGGTCAGCGGCGGCTCGGTCCGTATGCCGCAGCTGATGCCCGGCTGTATTTGATCCGGAGCGCGGTCGGTCGCGGTCAGCGGCGGCTCGGTCCGTATGCCGCAGCTGATGCCCGGCTGTATTTGATCCGGAGCGCGGTCGGTCGCGGTCAGCGGCGGCTCGGTCCGTATGCCGCAGCTGATGCCCGGCTGCGACCGTTCGTCCCCCCGCCCGCCCAATATCCGGCAGATGCATCTCGCCGCCGCCGGACGCCGGCTTTCCCGTTGCCGGCGGCGTCCCGCTGCTTATTGCCGACTCCCTGAGGCCTGGTGGCGCGTGCCGCGTCTTCTGTCCACGCGGCTGGGAGAACCGCTTCATGGCAGTCCTTGAGAACTGACCCACAGGCCGCGTGCTGTTGTGCTGGGGCAGGGCCGTAGCAACCGGGGGCGGAGCGGGGTCAGCTGCCCTCCCTGAACTTTAGGCAGCATTTAACATTAACTCCATGGCGGTGCATGCATAGGAAAGAGGTAAAATCACATTTTCCCCCATCTCCACAGAGGTTCCGACGCTGTTCTGCTGGGGTAGCATTCTCAGTTCTGTGATTAGTTAAGAAAGCACGCGCTAGACCTGGTGACTCTGCCAGGAGTTTATGCCAGTGAATATTATTCACCACGCAAAACTTTTTGATGTCTCTTTTGTTATGACAGCATCTGCGAAATCCAATACGCATGTAAATTGCTTCCATATTTGAAACTGGTTCAAAATATGCGAAGGAGACGCCACAGGGGGTGTACGCCCGGTGTTTCCTGTTGGCAGAGATTGAGAGATTGCAACACTTGTGAATGACCGGAATTCCAGCCAAGTTATGACTGTCTTACGTTATTGCTATGACTTATTTCCAAGTTACCGCGGTAGGAATACAAGGAACCCTGCCGCATTTCGCAATGTCTTTAGCCCAGTGCTTGTTTATGGTCCAAGTGTTTGTTGAGGTGCGATAACGCTAAGCAGAAAGCCTTGCGTCTCTGCGGACGATAACGTTGACCCGGCGGCCTGGCAGGACGCAGATACGGTATCGCTCACCTGGGATTCAGGCAAGTCTTTAAGTCTCTGATGATGAAGTTACTTAAGCGGCATCTATCTGTGCGTTGGAAGGTCGAGCAAATACCGTACTTGACAAAGCCAATGCCAATACATAATTATAGTTTCTGATGTTTTGTTAGCCTATAAATTCTGACTGAGCATGAAAAACCTCCTTATCAGGTGGACGTAAGTAACCGGAGACTTTTTGTAGGCTTCCAGTCCAGTCAATATTTTCCTCTCGACATTGCGGTCTCATTGGCTCACGATATGGACCCGAATGCAGAAACCTAGAAATGTTGAATTATTCACGCCGTCCTTCGTCTCAACGCCAAGGATGGCCATTATTTGCTCATCATTATCTGTCGGATGGGCGTTTGTATTGGGACTACGCAAACGTCTGCAGCAGCGTCCCCAGGACGGTGTGCCCTCTGTCGTTAACCTTTTAGACCATTTAGTGCAGCCGCTCATGTTTTACGGGAAAATAAGTGGCTCAAATTGCACGGCTTCAGACCGAATGGGGCCTGGGCGCCTAACGGCTTGCGCAGATCGGCCCATTTCACGCCCTGGGAAAGGAGGGTGACCGTCGTGACGGGCGGGCCTCCGCGCGCTGCGCCGCGCCGCGGTGGCCCGACCGACCAACGCGACCGAGTCTCGGCTCGGTGTCTGGCCGCCGATGAGCCGTGTCTGGGCGCCGGCAGGACACGCCGTGCCAGCCGAAAAGCTGCGGCGGGAGCATCATGTTTCCCCGCTCGCCGGAGCACCAGGACCGCTCCAAGGGCCAGCCGCGCTCCCGCGCGGTGCTGCTCAGCGAGGCCAAGGATTTCATCGACGGCTACTACCGCTCCATGAACAGGTCAGCTGCGCTCCGTCGACCTCTCTGGAGCAGGGTAATCCCCGGCGGCCTGAGGCGAATGGAAGCTGTCGGATTAATTTGAAACGAGACGGACGAGACGGGAATATAGGAGGATATATCGGGGTGAGGGGGATATGTAACGACTCACCAGTAGGAGACGACTGTTACATGCACTGTTGTGGCATAAATTCCCTGGAATAGTTTGTCGCGTGCTCTCGCGGTCTGACGATGACGTCACGTTGCCCGCGATCTGCTCCGAAACGTCAGTCTGCCGTGCGTAAGTCGGCATCCTCTTGTCACCGCAGGCCTCCCAGCGAGCACCAGCAGGCACGCTGGGAACAGATTCAGGCCGAGGTGAACGAAACAGGCACCTATCAGCTGACCTCGCAGGAGCTGACGTATGGTGCCAAGCTGGCCTGGAGGAACGCCTACCGCTGCATCGGACGGATCCAGTGGAACAAGCTGACGGTGAGTACGGACGTCCCGCCTCGAAGGAAGTCTCTCGCTTTTCTGACGCCCTCCATGCAACGCGTACGCTTCCTTGATTTGTGGAGATTTGGCTGCGCCCTTTCCGTCTGCACCACTTTCTCAGATCAAGCGCCTCCCACCCCAAGCCTCTTATAGTCACTGCGCCCAGCATAGCGTGCAATGCGCAGAGCCCAGTCATCGAGTCTCGGCACCCTTTGAAATCGCATGAAGCACGCGTCATGCCGCCCCGCGGCCCTGCACTGCGCCCGTTGTTGGACTCTGCCCAGCCAGACGTGACGTCAGCCCTGTGTTGGCTGACCCAGCCGCGCAGTGGCAGCCCCGGATCGGGGCGGGGGGTCTAACTCGCCGGTCTAGCCGACTCACCTGACCTGGCGTTATGCGGCGGCGACCGGGGTAGGACCCGGTATTGACTTGTCACCCGGCTCTTTTGATCGTGCGCGGTGGTGACCACTCGACGTGTTGTCACAGCTGTTCGACGCCCGCTACGTCACGACGGCCAGGCAGATGTTCGACGCCATCTGCAATCACATCAAGTACACCACCAACAAGGGCAACCTCAGGTGGGCAGACGCAAATGGACCTTCCCGGCCACCAGGAGTATCGCTATGCTCCCACCCTATCATTCATGCTGGTAACAGTCAACGGAAATGAATATACGCCACCCTTTTTTTTGAAACGGTAGCTGAAAATCTGAAGTCTGCCACTGTGGATGCCCATCATTTCGTACTGACCGGGTCATGAAGGTCGTCTTTAGCGACCTTCAGTTCGCTCAAGACGAACCCTTGTTTTAGTAACATGAACCGTGAATCGGCAGCGCATCCATTCTGGGGCGTTACATTTGCAACGTCTGTGTGCTGCTGAAGGTCGAGGCGTCTGTGCGCAGCTGAAGGTCGATGAGTTGCGTTTTCCGCGTGGTCACCAGGCTCGGCCAGAAAAAATGGCGGCGATAGAGCCGTGGGAACAGTTTTCGGCCGTCACCGGTGCCTCCGTGACGTCCCCGCAGTCCCTTGTGACTCGCACCTCCCTCCCACAGGTCGGCCATCACCGTGTTCCCGCAGCGCACGGACGGCAAGCACGACTACCGGGTCTGGAACCAGCAGCTGGTCTCCTACGCCGGCTACCGCAACGAGGACGGCACCATCACCGGCGACCCGGCCAACGTCGAGTTCACAGAGGTGCCGGCCGGGCGGCGGCCGCTCGGCGGCCGCTGTCGGACGTGTGACGTCACAGCCGCTGACGCCGAGTGGCCGGCCCGTAGAGCGGCCCGGCTGACCGCCCCGACCCGCCCACGCCCCCGCCCCCGCCCCGTTGCAGTGGAGACCGCCCAACCCCGCAGCCGAGTCCACCATTCCCCACAACAGAAGCCGCCCTCCCCCCGCGGCAGCCGAGACCACCAGCCCAACCCCACCTCCGGGAAACCGTCCCCTCGCAGCAAATGAGACCATAAAGAAACACCCTCACCCTGAACACGGTCCGCCGCGTCCACATCTTCCGCAACAAAAACCGTACCCCGCAGCAACCCAGACCGCCACCCGCACCCCCGCAGCCGAGTCCCCCTCGCAACAGAATCCGTCCCCACCGCAGCAACCGGGACTGCCACTCCGTGTCCCGCTGCCGAGTCCACCATCCAATGCAGCAAAAACCGTCCCCACAGCAGCAACCGAGACTGTCACCCCATAACCCCGAGCCGAGTCCACCAGCCCCGGCAGCCGAGTCCGGAGCCCCCGGCAGCCGAGACCGCCACCCGGCTGGCCGGCAGTGGGTGGTGTGAGGCCGGAGGGCGGTTTTAATCCGGCGCGCAGCCGGCGCCGGCGGCGGACGTCCGACCGGCGTCAATAATGAGATGCCCGGGCTATTTTTGAGCGCGACGCTCGTGGTCGGGTCGCCGCCTCGCGAACGTTGGACGTCATTCGGACGGCCGATTCATGCTGGAGGATCCGAAATCCGCGGCCGGGACGTCGGTGGGCGGCACTCGAGCCAGATTACAATCGGCCGCCTTTCACTGTTCGGCGAACCGGCTAGGCAAGTGCGCGCTGCGCCGGCCCGAAATCGACCCGAGACGATTCATAGCAGCTTGCCAGGCTGTCTGCGCCGACAGCGAAATGTGGCCAGCCGCTTTCGCGACGCTGTTTTATAAACATGGCAGACGCGGAAAGTGGTGCGATAAGGACATTTTAAAAGGACCGGTGGCGTAATGGCCTTTCATATGGCGTGATAAACTGCTCTAATACCGCTGGCGGATCCAGGGCGGGAAAAGCGATCGGGACCATGGCCTCCCTTTCGTCGATAAAGGGGAGGTTAACATGTCTTTTGGCCCCATTTTCAAACGGAGAAGTGCATTTTTGTTTTCGAAACATCAAAAGAATACAACTTGCTTTTCCAAAATGGTGAAACGAAGTGGCTCAAATGCGGACAGAAATCAACACTTGGGGTTAGGTTTGGTTACACAGAAGGAGATTTACCCCCCCCCCCCACCCCCAGCACATAGATGTTGTGAACTTGAAGCTACGGTAAAAGCTGTGACAAAAAGTATGTTGAAAGGGAAAAAGTATGTTGCGTCGCCGCATGTTAATGGCGCATTCATGTGGATGTCTGGGGTAACTGACGCTCTGCAATCTGGATGCCTCCACATTAATGACATTACGCATTTATTTGTGATGCAGTTAAGAAGAAACGGCTCGGCGGAGACTCCTAGAATACGGCCACTGACGATATCTTTGTATCCAGGTCTGCAAGAAGCTGGGCTGGAAGAGTAAGGGAACGCGTTTCGACATTCTGCCGATGGTGCTATCGGCGAACGGTCAGGACCCGGAACTTTTCGACGTGCCGTCCGAGCTGATCTTGCGCGTGGAAATATCCCACCCGAAGTGAGTTACCCCAACCATTGCCGTTCCAGGGAAGGCAGATTTATGTGATATAATCTGCGTACAGTCACAGGCGGTAGGACGCAGACGGGGCGTTTTGGCGCTAAGCTATCTCCAGGGCCTTGTTTCAGTTCAGGGCAGTCTGTTTAGAATACCTAACGCCACATTCAGTCCGTAATAATTGAGCTGTGCGGCAATCACAATCATGCCGAACGATCTGACACGTTTCGGCTGCAGTCTTCTCGACCCCGAACTATGACGTCATTTTTGGCAGGGGTCTGAGAGCGGGGTGACCGGTCTTCAGTTTCGTTTGGGTACCGCCATGCGCCTATCGCTGGTTTGCAGAAAGCGTCTCTTATGCAATTTGCCGCCGCCGGCCGCTACTGTAGTGGCGGCTCACAGAAGGGTGCGGTGTTAGTGAAAGTGACAGCAAATCTTCCCAGCCTCGACTGCTGCAGCCCTCGGAAGCGGGGCGACTTCAGGGCATACTTTCGACCGCTTCATTAAAATAAAGAGTCTCGGGCCAGCGTCTGGAGTGGATCGAACGGCACGGTGGAGCCCGCCCGGCACGTGCCCCGAGTGGAGAGGCACGTGGACCGCGGAGGTCCAGCCGACCCCTCCGGCGGCCGGCGCGGCGCGAGTCGCGAGATCTGAGATCTGAGACCTGCTCCTCGCCGCCGGGCGGGGGTGGGGACAGTCGCCGCTCTAATCTCTCCAGTCCGGGCTAGGCTGGAGTGCTCGAGCTCAAATGCGTCCCGGAGCCGGCTTTCAGTCAGCGCTGTGTGGTCGGGAGGTCAGCGCTCTGCGGTCGGAAAGTCGGCACTGCGTGGCCTGGTTCAAGCGGCTTAGCTCGATGTTCAGATTACGCCACCATTTTGAAGGGCAGAGGAAAGTCATTCAACAGGCCGATAACTCGGACAGCATAGCGCCTAAGTCATCAAGCTGAGTCGACGGTACCTGCGACGGCCGACGCTCATAAACACGCCACTCGACACACGAACTCTTCTGCGAAAGTCTGGTCTGAATAACGGCGTCATGTGATGTCCTGCGCACATGAAGCAGCGCGATGGTGCTTCCAGTCAGTTGTTTTGGGGCTCGGTGAAAGCTTGGTAGTAAAGATCCGTTTTGCTTTTCATTAAATCACTTTAAAGAAACGGAAAGGGTTGAAGTAAAACAGACGGTTAAACATCATCCCCAATACTCGTTTGGCTATCCTGTGTTCCCAGTTTCATGTTTTTTTTCTCCTTTTCTTTAGCCATCTTTGGGATCAAACTGTCATTTCAAGTCGTCATCTGAACTTCACCCTTCTCTCCCTCTTCAAGCCTGTCTCAGCCCTGACCGCCCCGCCTTCCTCAGGTCTGTGTCACTCGTGACCGCCCCGCCTTCCTCGGGTCTATCTCACCCCTGACTCCCGGCCGCCCCAGGTACCCGTGGTTCAAGGAGCTCGGCCTGCAGTGGTACTCGCTGCCGGCCGTCTCCGGCATGATGTTCGACTGCGGCGGGATCGAGTTCACCGCCTGCCCCTTCAGCGGCTGGTACATGAGCACCGAGGTGGCCGCGCGAGACCTCTGTGACCCGCAGCGCTACAACATGCTCGAGGTGAGGTTCGGCGGCTTGTTCGCCCGCCTCGAGTGAGGCTCTCCTCTTTTCAGTTCCTTTTGACAGTCGAAGGTCTGGAACGTCATCTTTCGTCTTTTGTCGTATTCAAGTAGTACCACTGCTTAATCGTTTCCGTCTGAGGTCAGGCTTCATTCAGTGATGGTGTTACGGTGCAGAATCGACGAGCAGTATTCGCCTCTCAGTACGGTCTCGTTCCTCTCGTTCGGCCGGCGGTGCCGCCATTCCGAGGCCCATAAGCCCACGTGACACCCGCTGACCTCCGTCAGACGGTCGCCAAACACATGGGCCTGGACACGTCCACTTACCGGAACCTGTGGAAGGACCAGGCGCTGGTGGAGGTCAACCTGGCCGTGCTGCACAGCTACCAGGTCGGCCGGGCTGGGCCGCGCGCCTGGGGAGAGAGTGTAGATTGGTATTTGGGCTGGTGCTCGTCCGTCCCACTTGCCACTTGCGTTGCTGTCTCCAGTGCTATATGGCACGGTTTTTGCCTTGTTTGCGTGGAGAGCATAAGGTAGAAATATACAGATATCTCTCAACAGCCGAGCGGGAGTGTCACGGTTCGACGGGCCCGGAGATTGGTTTTCGGCAGCCCTCGCGACTCCGCGCATCGCCGCGGCTGCCACGCCGCGCTGACCGCCGCTCTGACGTCACAGGAGGCCAACGTGACGATCGTGGACCACCACACGGCGGCCGACTCGTTCATGAAGTTCATGGAGAACGAGCAGCGTCTGCGCGGCGGCTGCCCGGCCGACTGGGTCTGGATCGTGCCGCCGATGTCTGGCTCGGCCACGCCCGTATTCCACCAGGAGATGTCCCGCTACATCATCAAACCCACCTACTCCTACCAGGTGAGTCCCTGTCGTGACAGGATTACGCCACACGTCCTGCTACGTCGACGATCCCACCTCGTCGTTCCTGATGAACCTGTCCCAGAAATTCCGAAGATTCCGTAAAATTCCACTGCGTGGTCCACTGCATGTCCTTTTGCGACGTCGATCCCACCTTGTCCGTCCAGGCGAGCCTTTCGCGAAAATTCCGAAGATTCTGTAAGATTCCACTGCATGGTCCGAAGCATTGCAAGCCCTACCCACTCGTGAGGAGGGGAGCCCCTCGTATTCGATTTGTTCAACCCTGCCTCTCTTATCGGACTGGACAGGTTACATCAGGTATTCGAGGTCTGCTAAGTAGTAGCGAAATAACGAAAGGCGTCGGGGCCACCAATACTCTACCTGGAATTCCCAGTAAAGCAGGGCTTTTGTTGCACTTGCCAGCGCAGGGGACTGGATTTATTCGGGATGCCATCGATCGTCGGTGAGAAGCGGCCTTCCGTAGACTGCTGCGGAGCGAGGAACATACATTGGTTATGCTTTTTTTGAAGACTGCTATATGTTCTTTCATTTGTTGTCCTTTTGCGTAGCTTACATACTTCGCCTTCATTAATTTATGGATTTATTGTTACACCATTGCCGCACTGGTCAAAATGATAAGGCCATCCTATGCGCATAGACCAGTTTGTCAAATAGAGAGGCCAGCAAGAAATAACAAGCAGAAACATTAAGCAAATACATTAATTCTCTGTTAAGGACATTCTAGATGTACGGTTCTTAGTGCCGTATGTAAGCTGAGTTTATAGGCCCACATAAAGAACATCCGATGGATCTATTTGAATATGTTTCAGATTGCCGCCTGGAAAACCCATTCCTGGAAGAAACGGGAGGTGAACGGGGAAGCAAGGAAACAGCAAAGAAAGTTCCACTTCAAGGAGATTGCTGGGTATGTTGGAAAACTTACTAAAATCTGGTTTATCGAGCAGTATCATTAATCAGCACGATGAGTATAATGATGATAAGTCACATAAACCATTTTGTGATAAACATTGTATTTCCACATTTTGGAAGACTCTTTCGTTCCCGAGCAAGACGAGCCAAAAGATCTTTTTTCATCCCGAAAGCCAGGTGGCCGTGGTTAGTCGGCGTCGTTGACGGTGACTCTCGTCGCTGACGACGGCCGTTGTCGCTGACGGCGGTCTCATTACCGGTCGTCAGGGCGGTGCAGTTTGCGTCGCAGCTATTCGGCGAGGCGCTGTCGCGGCGCATCAAGGCCACCATCCTGTACGCCACCGAGACGGGCAAGTCGGAGACGTACGCCAACATGCTGGGCCAAGTGTTCTCGCACGCCTTCAACGCCCAGGTGAGCCGCGCCGCTGCCGGAGCTGCCGCCGCCGAGTCCGTCCGGTGGCGCGGCCGGGCCGGGTCTGCCGCGGGTCGGCCGTCCTGGTCGGGTCGGCGACCCGGCCGGGACCGGGTCTCCGGCGTGCTGGCCTCCCAGTCCGGTGGGATTCTGATCAGTGCGCCGGCCAGCACGTGCGTTCCCGCAGCGGCCGCCGTCCGGTGCCGGGCCTGCAAACGGTCACCGATCATTGTCCAGCAGCGGGCCGAGGAAGGAATTCTTGCACGGCCGAACAGGTTTGCTCGACTGAAGCTCTGCCAAGTGCGACCCTACTGCACGGGTGGCGTGAGGCTGTCGGCTGTTGCCATGCGGACCGGGTCGTCTCTTGGCGGTATTATTATATCATATTATAATAATATCATATATATATTATATCACGTCCACATTCGAAGGTCGTGGGTGCAGTACCCGCTGGGAGTGTTTTTTAACTTTGTTGTGAGCGCCGACGGTGCTACTACATGTCTCTGTTAAGTTCATAAACCAGAAACCACATTGTGCATTCTGTTACAGCTTCAGAACGCTACAGTTTTTTTGATGTGTCCAGGATTTGCGAGCGTGAGGTGAAGGTCTCGCGTTAATGGGGCTATTCAAGTAATTTTAGGAGAAGCCGATTCCATAATTAAATGCAAAACTTTACCCATGTGTCCCAGGTCGGCCAGGTCCCAACACTAGCCCTCATAAGGAGGAATCCCAGGTGGGCGAGTTTCTCATGACCTTGCAGCAAGATCACCTCAACGTCTCCCGTCCCAGGTCTGACGTGCTCATAACATCAACACTGTCACAAGACGGGCTAGCACCTGGCCACTGCGCACAGCCATCGTGGCCGACCAGTTCCTTACACAAATGAACCGCAACTTTTGAATGGCGAAATGTTTTAGGATCATCAGTTCTGTTGCGGTGTTGATTTGCCATAACATAAGCCTGCAAAGCGAATTCTAAGTTGCCAGCAAAGCACTTTCATTGGCTGCATTCAGCTCGTTAGCGTCAGTGTCTTCCTAATAACACAAAACGAAAACTTTAGGCCCTCTGACAGCATGCCCTGCGGAATTACATTGAAGATCAAACTGACCGAGAACGTGCAACCTCCAAACCTCCCGCCGTCTCCAGCGGCTGACGAGGTAGGATCTTGCGAGTCAGTTGCGTCCTCCCATTCCAGGCTGGCCAGTCCTCCTGCCCACGTCCGGCCGCCTCTGGCGTCCGACAACCTCCAGCGTCTCTTCACCTACCCGTGTCCGACGTCCGGCCGGCGGGGGCCTAAGCAGATCACGCCACCGTCGGAAATCGAATTCTCCGCCTCGGCTCGTCTGTCGTGCACAGTTCGCTTGCTCGCCGGCGAGCCGCGGGCGAAATCAATGAGCCGCCCGGGCCCGGCATAAACGCATTCGATTGTGGCGGACACCTGATTCGATGGCCGTCGCTCCCGAAAATCCCCACCGACGAGGCAGGCGCGAGCGACGTCACTGCCCCCTCCCTCTTTCTCCTTCTCGTTCTCTCTCGTTCTCTCTCCCTCCGCTGTCATTTGCTTGCTCCCTTTCCCCTTCGCTTTTCAGCTCATTCCATCGCAGAGCGCCAGCCGAATACCACGACTTTATGAAAAGGCCCGGAAAACGAAACACTTACTTTGCTCTGCTTTGTCCTTCGGAATCACAGTCGTTTGTTTTTGTTCCGCGCACAGTTGTCTGAGCGAACGTTCCACCCCGTCAGGTGATGTGTATGGACGACTACGACATCGTCGACCTGGAGCACGAGGGTCTGCTGATCGTGGTCACCTCGACGTTCGGGAACGGAGACCCACCGGAGAACGGCGAGGCCTTCTACAAGGCGCTGGTCAGTTTTTTTCGTTTCGTTCCTTTTTTTGTTTCGACATCTCCTTCGAGAACAGTGGAGCAGAAGGACACTTCCCACAGAGCCGCGGGTATTGCCGGCTGTCTGAAGCTCATTCTGAACCAGTACTGCTACTGACACCGACCATTCACCGTCTCAGGCTGTGACTAAGTGAACTGCCTATTTGTTCGCTGTAGATTCATGCATTTTAGCACGACTCACTGGGCCATATTTAGTCGAGTGATCACTTTTCCTACATGTTATGTTGTTCTCTAATTCTCCAGCAAAACATGGCGGAGCAGTACCAACTGATGATGTCATCGACCAACACTTTGGACAGCTTGCCGGACATCAAAAAGCCCTTGAACGTCGCCAAAAGGTTGGACAAACTCGCACAATCTGCCCTGCCACACGTTGTTAGGATTGTCCTTAGTCGCGATGACCACCGTTTCCTTTTAATGATAGTGCTCACTGCCCCTAGGAAAAACTGCGTTCGTCCTAATTTTGTGTTAGTTAACTGCCTGTAAATCCCAGACGGACGGTAAACTTTTCGTGGCCTCTTCGGGAGGATGTGTCATTGGTTCGCAGAGAACCAATCATAAGTTCACGAAGTGCAAATTTCATGATCATGGAGGCGGATATGTGACCTCGCAGGACCGCGAGGCTCGGTCATGGTACCGATAGTTAAACCTGTTTGTCGGCGTCCCCCGTGCTGCCTGTCGCGGCGCGTTCTTTTGAGTCGGACCGTCTCAGTCGCGTCACCGTTTGTCTCCGCCGCGCCAGGATCGTGCCGGTCGGCCAGTTCACGCGGTCGCAATCGACGCCGAAGGGGATGAACGCCTCGGAGCCGCGGGCGCGCGCCGTCCAGAACATGAGCGTGCCCAGCACTCCGGACCAGACGGCGGACGGCCCCGACTGGCGGCGCTGGCCGTCCGTCTACAGCGAGGCGCCCGACGGCAGCCTGGCCAACGTCAGGTGAGCCGCTGTAGGTGGCAGCACTGGCGGCGCTGGCTGTCCGTCTACAGCGAGGCGCCCGACGGCAGCCTGGCCAACGTCAGGTGAGCCGCTGTAGGTGGCAGCACTGGCGGCGCTGGCGCTGCACAGTGAGACGTGCGGCGGTATTCTGGCCATCGTCAGGTGAACCACTGCAGGTGGCAGCACTGTCGGCGCGGAGTCCGCAGTGATGCGGTCTCCGGGAACCAGGACTTTTGGCGTCGAAACGGCGGGCGGGGAGGTTTTGAAGGACGGGTTGTAAAAAGTGAGCATACACAACGCCCTACATTCCACATGGATCGTTTTTATTCGAAGCCGCTGAGTATGACATGAAGTCCTGTTTTAGGTTTTGCTGGCCTGAAAGCAATAGACTGGTGTGCAATGCACTCATGCTGCGTTTAAACGCTTTACTCGTATCCCTCCTTGTGCGCTGTGGCAAAACCGCGCTTTGTAATGCGTTTTCAGGTACGCGGTGTTTGCCCTCGGGTCGAGTGCCTATCCCAACTACTGCCAGTTCGGCAAGAACGTGGACAACCTGCTGGGCCACCTCTCCGGGGAGCAGATCATACCAGTGGCCTGTGGCGACGAGCTCAACGGCCAGGAGCAGAGTTTCAAGGAGTGGGCCGCCGACGTCTTCAAGGTGGGAGTCGATTTCACGACACGAGGTCACGCTCCGCTGAAATGTGGGGTCAAGTCGCGGTAGTGCTATGACGGTGAGCTACTCTCGTTTGATGGTTGATAGGGCCATACGGACTTCTTTATGTCTTCTTTGACGAAGAACGTTAGAGTTAGGGTAACGTTTCTCTTTAGGAGGGTTCCATTAATTACATAATTTGTTTTTGTTAATTGCTTCCTGTTCTCAAAATGCGTCATTTTGCAGCCTGAAACAGCCCTATCCAGGTGTGCTGATCCAGCCTGTTCCTCTTTTGCCTGACCTGACCTAACGTGGCGTGACCTGATGTAACGTAACCCGCCGCCGCCCGACCTCGGCCGACCCTGACCTGATCGTCGCCGCAGGCGTCGTGCGACGCGTTCTGCCTGGAGAGCGACTCGGTGATGGCGCGCGCCACTGAGCAGCTGAACTCGGACAAGGCCGCCAGTCCGGACGCCGTCCGCCTGGTGGCCTCTCGGGTGGCCGACGAGCTGGTGCCGGGTCTGAGCCGCTGTCACGGCCGCACCGTCATCACCTGCACCGCCCGCCACTCGGTGGCCCTCCACCAGGAGGAGTCGGGGTACGGCGCCGGAGCGCGCGGCCAGCGCGGGGACACCGCGCCGAGGGGAAGGGAACGGGGGGGGGGGCGGTCTGACGAGGGCGCTGTCGTGCCGCTAGTGTTGGCGCTGTACCGTGGCTTGTTGCTTGTGCAGGCGAGAGGAGGGCACAGGCAGCTGAAAATTACTGCCATGCATGGGTGTTTCTACGTCCCAGAAATTGGGGGAGGCAGATCAGAATCTTCAGGCGGCGCATAATGACCAAAAGGTCGAGGCACCCCTCTAAACCCAGTATCAATCAATCATCAGAATCTGGGGGACAATCCCAGTCAGTGTTATTTTTTAACGGGAAATTGCGAGAAACGTCCCTTTTCCGAACGATTCCGAGATCCCAAGGGTTACATCCATGCTGCTACGTACAGAAGTGTAGCCATGGAGGATGCGAGGCGGCTGGTGTGGGTTTGCGCCTGTTTTCCCACTAGTTTATCATAAATTGTGTTTCACCTATCATGAGCTTTGCTGTTTGCAATGCCATATTGCTCGTGGCCATATTACGCACATCTCAGTTTTGGTAATGTTTGATGGTTCTCTAGCCTTTGAGAGGTTGAACAAGGCCTCCTACCTTGCACAGTTCGTCGCACTTAGCTTGCAGGTGTTTGCAGCCATACCACTCGAACCCTCGGATTCCTATGCTCCTATGAATGAGCAGCAGGCACGCCCGCTCGTCGATTGCACACGTTCGAATCATTTCAGCCGGAGCACCATCAACGTGGCGCTGACATCTGGCGGGAACCCGACGAAGCTCAAGTACGTGCCGGGCGATCACCTGGCGGTACACCCGAAAAACCGCGCCGAACTCGTGGACGCCGTCATGAAGCGTCTAAAGCGCTGCCCGGAAGGTGCCGTGGAGCTGCAGGTCATCAGAAAGGTCACCACGCCTCTGGGTGAGCGGAAGGGCACCTCGTTTGTGGCGTCGCCAGGCACCTGGCTACACGAAAGGGTTTTCACCGACCCACACATTGCACCGTGCGCGTCACGGTCGTTCTGCGAATGGGCAGATTTATTGACCGATACGGCCTGCTGCACCTGCATGAGGCGCCGATATGTGTTGTTAATTTAAGCCGCGTGCGGCGCCTGGCATCGCTCGTGACGCCTTGCACCCTCGCCGCCAGGTGTGGACAAGCGCTGGGAGGCGCACCAGCGTATGCCGCGCACCACCGTCTCGGATATGCTGACCTGGTTCATGGACATCACCACGCCGGCCACGCCCAACATGCTGCGCACGCTCGCCATCATGGCGACCGACCCGAAGGAGCGGGCCCGGCTGAAGCACCTGGCCACGGTGGGTGTGCGCCGCAGTCTGTGCGCGGTCCGGTGCGGGGCTGCCCGCCTGGGCGGCCACCTGTCGAGCGAAGGCGGCGGGAGGCCCGGCTCGGGCTGACTCTCCCCAGCTCGCAGCTCTGCCAGCGGCGTGCTTCTCTCCATCTTCTCAGCTTGGCCTCGATCGGTTTGTTCTGTCTCCTCCGTCGAAGGGCCACGTTGTCGATGCCGAGCCGCTCGCGGGGCGTTTGAGATCGTCGGGCGTGCGGTCTTGCCTTGTGGTGCGGGCCGCGGCTGACGCCGCCGCCGCCGGCAGGACTCCGCCGCCTACGAGACCTGGAAGCACGCCAGCTGGCCGAACTTGGCCGAGACGCTGGCCGAGTTCCCGTCGATCGAGGCGGACGCGCCGTTCATCCTCTGCAACCTGCCGCTGATGCAGGCCAGGTACGAGCCGGCGCCGCCGCCGGCCGCTCGGCTGGCCGCGCCGTCGCTGCTGAGAGTCCCCTGCGGGGCCAGCTGCCCCCGGCCGGGACCGGTGCGTTTCTGCTGTCGTTTCCGCTTCACGGAGCGCGGATGGAGTCTCTCAGGTCGCCTCGGACCGCCGTTGCCCTCGTCTGTCGGCCGGCCGCCGTCACCCTGACGCGGTCCACTGACCGCCACTGTGACCCTTACGTGGTCCACTGAGCACCGCCGCCACCCTGACGTGTTCCACTGAGCGCCACTGTGACACTTACGCGGTCCACTGAGCGCTGCCGTCACCCTGGCGCGGTCCACTGGGCGCCGCCGTCACCCTGGCGCGGTCCACTGGGCGCCGCCGTCACCCTGGCGCGGTCCACTGGGCGCCGCCGACACCCTGACGCGGTCCACTGGGCGCCGCCGACACCCTGGCGCGGTCCACTGGGCGCCGCCGTCACCCTGGCGCGGTCCACTGGGCGCCGCCGACACCCTGACGCGGTCCACTGGGCGCCGCCGACACCCTGACGTGGTCCACTGGGCGCCGCCGACACCCTGGCGCGGTCCACTGGGCGCCGCCGACACCCTGACGTGGTCCACTGGGCGCCGCCGACACCCTGACGCGGTCCACTGAGCGCGGTGTCGGACCGCCCGTTGAGCGGCTCCCTCGGTCGCCGCAGGGCCTACAGCATCTCGTCGTCGCCGAACCACCGGCCGGACGAAGTGCAGCTGACGGTGGCCGTCGTCCAGTACAGGACTCGAGGTGCGGGCCATGTCGCTAGCCAACAGCGAACAGCCATAGCAGTGATGTCCGCTGCACGGGAACCGAGCCACCCCATGATTAAACGTAGGCTTGATGCCTCTATCAGGGCTGTGATGTAAGGCTGCAAAGCTAAAACACCGTACGTGCCTACTTACGTGCTTGTGTTAATTTTGCTTCGTCTTGCGTGCGTCCACGACACCTTTATCTTGCCATTTACAGGCCATCCAAAAGCGGAATAGGTCACTGTCGTCTCTGACGTGATCGCAATCTTAACATAAAATATTTAACATCAAATATTTCGCAGGGGGCACCGGACCTCTGCACTACGGCGTCTGCTCCAACTACCTGAACGAACTCAAGGAGGGCGACAAGGTCGTGTGCTACTTCAGAAAGTAAGCATCTTTTAACTCTAAAGTGCTTAAAAGTGGCTTACGTTGGAACAGGTTTCCATGGCAAGCCAGTTGGCTGCGGGAGCCCTGACCTTTCTAGCAAATGTTTCTAGGTATGGATAAATTTCATGGTAGACAGGTGGCAATACCACGTCCTCGCCGTTCCGTGCCATTTCACGCCATGTCCGCCTTCTGGCCTTGGTCTAAATAATGACACCCGTTGTGGGACTGGAGCTTAGTGTTGTCTCACGCAGTATCTCGTTGCCTGGTTCCTGGTCCACCTGGTCACCGTGGCGGCACATTTATGTCATGTTGGCCATCAGCAGCCATTTTATGGCACGCTCGGCCGATCAATGCTGAGCTGTCTTCATCTGAATACCGTTCGTTAGTTCAGATTCCGTGATTTACTACTCGGTCCTGCACGAATGACGCAGGTTGAAATCGTTTAACGTGCGCTGCGTCTGTCGGCCGTCAATGCAGTACATCGACAGCTCCGGCTTTGCTTTCGACTGGCGCCCAACTCTGTTAAAGGAATTCTAATGCGTTCGTGGTTCCCCGTCGTACCATTGTTTCCGGGGGGGGGGGTTACGAAATGACGGAACACTTCCTCTATGGCGCGTCAGAATCGCCCACGTTGATCAAGTCTCTGCACAACATTGTAGTCTTTAGAGGTCTTGTTATCGCAGCACATCCGTTACATCGGTGATGTCAGTGCTGTTTAATTCAATCATAGTGTTGTAACCGCCATCAAACATCTCGGTCGTTCCCACATGGCTTTCTGGTGGGTCGATAGGTCACAAACAAACCGTAGGGATCTCCTTGTGGGATACTTTCGCCCTCTGCATGATTGCATTCTGTCTTGGTCTAAGTAGTAAAAACGACATTACCCGTTCTGAACCCAGCGACTACCACCTACGTAATCCCTGACACTCAAAAGATTGGACATGCCAAAGGAAGTCGGTACGCCGGCGTCATTGTCATTTGCGCTCAAGGGCCAAGCAACCGTCTTCTTTGTGGCACAGCCTCGAGGGACAGTTCGCTCTCATTTTACGGAATCTCATCCAATCAGAGCGATCTAACAAATAACCTGCAAAGTTCCTCCCATTTGGCGTGCGCAATTCAGTAGCAGCATGCAGGCATTTTACCGTCTGAACGTCTATGACGCTACACCAAAATCTTTTGTTTGTACGCACCGCTCTACTCTGTTCCTTACCCTTGCCAATGACCTATTCGTATGCGACCTCAGCGAACACCAGGCGATCGGTTCTGATCACTGACATCTCCCCCTCCCTGCAGCGCTCCGTCGTTCCACCTGCCGGAGGACCGCGCCGACTCCATCATCATGATCGGACCCGGCACCGGCGTGGCGCCGTTCCGCTCGTTCTGGGAGCAGCGGCTCCACGAACGCCAGCGGCTGGCCGGTAAGGCGTCCGACCACGGGGCCGGGGCGGTCTGTGACCCGCCGGCAGGGTCAGACAGCGGTGCCGCGGACCACGCTCCGGCACTCTGCCGATTTCCCATCGATTTCTGTGGCACGCAAACCGTTTGCAGGGGCCGGACTGTGCTGTCGTAATGGCATTGATGTCCTTACAACAAACGTTAATGTTATGTCACCACAAGGCACCGCCATTTCCGTTATTGCTGTGTTAACCCAGACTGATTTGCGACTCAGGGCGAATGTGGAGGCTTGAAAAGAATTTTTGGAATGGAAGCTGACAGTTATCATTCTAGTGCACGCAAAGCCCGTCTTGACTTGCTGGTGCTTTGAAAAGTAAATCCGATGCGATGTCATCCTTAGGATCTTGACTATCGCGCGACGTGCGAGATGCATGCAAGGTATTCCGCTGCCATCTTGCTCGCGGCTAGTGTGCCCTTGTGAGCGGTTCGCCACGCAAGGAGGCGCAGTTGACGAAGGAGCCGCGTTTTCGGCAGACGACGACAAGTTCGGCTCGATGACGCTATTCTTCGGCTGTCGGAGCACGGCGATGGACCTGTACGGAGCCGAGAAGGCGGCCATGGTGGAGAAGGGAGTCCTCACCAAGTGCCACCTGGCCCTCTCGCGTGAGCCAGGGGTGCCCAAGGTATGTGTGACCGTCAACGAATGCCTGATAGCAGCCGTTCAAACCGGCCGAGACCGCCGCGCTAGCGTTCAAACTGCCGATCCGTGGGCAAATGATTTGTCATTGTCGCAGTCTGAGCGGAATACGATGACAGTGAAACTGCTAAAATGTCATTATTGCCGGGTGTAGCAAAACCAGGTTTTGGTGCCCAGCGGATGTGGTATTGTGTCGTAGGATTTGATGGACGTGCATGGCGGTAGTTTGCGGTAGCATGGCGGAAAATTTCGAGTCCAGGGTAATGGAAAATATGCATAAACAGAAACTGGAAACAGTCGTTACGATCAGATAGATGCGGATAAAAACGAAAAGCTTTTGACGCCTAGTGAATTCCCGTAATACAGGACGTGGGAACTCACACAGCTTAAGGGCCTGTTAAAACGAATCTTGTGACCAATGCAAGCTCTGATCTGCTATGACTCCCACCTTCTACCAAGTCCGCTGCCACGTCTTCCACGTCAGCGCGGTTCCACGTAAGGTGAAAAATCGGAGCGCAGTAACGCAGCGGCCCGTTTTATTTGCCGGTGACGTCAGCCCGTCGGCCCTGTTACATCCCTACACCGTCGCAGCCCGGACAACTACGCTGTCGCCTCTGTACCGCCCCAGGCTCAGCCCCCTCCCCCGCGCCGACAGACGTACGTGCAGGACCAGCTGCTGGAACGCTCTGACGAGGTGATCGAGTGCCTGACCTCGGGCAACGGCCACGTGTACGTGTGCGGCGACTGCACGATGGCCGAGGACGTGTTCGTCACGCTGCAGAAGATCCTGGTGACCAAGGCAGGCCTTGGCCAGCAGGAGGCGCGTCAGCACATGGAGAAGATGCAGGTGGGCGCTTACTGGTCCGGAGAGCGGCCTGCAGACTGCCGAGCGCGCCGCCGCCGGCGGGCCCCGCTGGCGGCGTGTTCTCGGTCGGGATGGACTGTCATTGGCTGGCCTGCTCACCGTCACGTCCTGTTACTAACAGGTGTAATTTTGTGTTGTCGCTGCCTTGATGCCTGTTGAATAGCGTTCGCAACAACGCAGATGTAATGGACGGGTTGATAAGGGCCTTGAGAACGTGGTTACGTCACAGCAACTACGTGGTGATCCCTCCCCCTCTCTCATGCACACCGGCCAGCTGCTGGTCCCGGCCGTGCCGCTCACCCCCTACCCCTTCGCCCGGCAGGAGGCGGGGCGTTTCCACGAGGACATTTTCGGCATCACGCTGCGCACGGCGGAGAAGACGGACCAGACGCGCGCTCTGCTCGTCAAGAAGGCCTCCATGGACAAGGCGGCTGGCGTGGACAAGCTGTCCAAGCCGCGGAGCGACACCTCCGAGGCGGTATAGACCGGAGACCTGGCCGCGGGGCCCGCAGAGGTCACACCCGTGACTGACCTCCGTTGCCGCGAGCATCGCTGGTGGCGACAGCAACGTGGCCCGCCTGGCCACGTCCCCGTGCGGGCAACGGAGCCAGCAAGTTTCTGCGGGTCCGGGCGACTTCCTGCGGGCTGCAGTGAATTTCTGCGGGCCCCAGTGGGTTTCTGCGGGCTCCGGTGACTTTCTGCGGGCTGCAGTGGGTTTTTGCGAGCTCCGGTGGGTTTCCGCGGATCTCGAAACCGTCGAGGCCGGACAGTGTCGCAACGATCTGGGCCGCGCCAACGGCGTTGTACCGGGCAGGTGCGTTGCGTGCCGGGCGGGTCCGCCGACGTTCCGCTGGGCGCGTCGTCGGCAACACCGGCCTGGCACCTCCTGGGGGGCGTCACAGACGTGACGACACTGGGCATATCACAGGAACCGGCCCCGCTGTTCTCCTAGATTATCGCTACTCGGGGGAGGCATGGTCAGTGCCACGCACATTTCGTTTATCGGCTACGGAGCAGAAATAGTTCTAAGCAGAATCATTAGCAAACGAGGATTAATTACCGCTGTGAGGTAACCTGCCATCGCAGTTTTTGCGCTGAAGTAGTTTCGGAGGGCGGCAAGTTCGAAGGCTCAGGTGCCTGGCATGGAGGCTAGAGGCTCCTGAGCGTTGGAGTTGCTTGTCATTTTCAGACCAGAAACGTTACTGTCCCCATAAATTGTCATATGCAGAATCGTGTGATGCGAAATTTTCAAGGGTATCGATGGCAACACCAACAGCGTAGAAGGTCCCATCAATGTGCGTTGCCGTGGTAAGGTCAACGAAATGTCCACACATTCCTTAATCCCATATGATTAGATATCTGAAGTTTATTACTAGACCATTAGCGAGAGAATAATCCGACTAGTGCCAAGCAATATGAGTTATTTCAGATTGTATAGCGTACGTGCTTTATTCATACATTGTTTACGGGCGAGACAGGGAAAGTGACTTGCGATAATGAATGTCATCAAGCATCTTCCAAAGCGGTGTCTTTGAGTGTTATCCGTAGGTACCATGTTACAGAATACGCATGCATCAATACAGTTATGTTACAAATAAATGATACGAGGAAAGGATTTGGACAGTGCCTGAATGGGGAGCGGTGCGGAGATGAAAGTGGTTCACGGCAGACATACAGGAACATTATCTGTGCAGTGTGACCTCCAAACACTTTAAAGCGAAACCAGAGCAGACCAGGTCGCAATTACTGGGGCGCCAGGCGCGGATCAAACGGCGAAGGGGCAACGTGGGTGAAAGGCTTCTCTAATTCGTGCGGAAATACAACGAAAGTAGAAAAATGCCGAAAGACGATAAAAAAGAGAACAGAAAACACAATTCACGACTCAGACATTCACAACATGACCCAGCGCGAAGTTTTAAACAATCAGAAATTTATCATTGTCATGCAAGCGCTCAGTCTGTATTACCATCATTGCAGTCGCACCACGAAAATACTCATCATCAAGCATTGGGTCATATTCAGATGTTTACAGCTTCTTCCAGTAAGAAGATATTCAGGACTTTCAAAAAACTTTGGGTTGGTTCGGTAGAATTTCAGCAGAATAGCAACAGAAGTTCAGTTTCAGTTTTCGTTCTCTTGTTCATTGTACTGTTTCTGCATACGTTCTCTTACGTTTCACATGGTCGCAGCATACGATCCAAGCAACCCTCTAGCTACTGTTCTGAACTGATCAGTATAGTCTTATATCAGTACAGTCTTGGGTAAATATATCCTGGAACTCGCTGGCCTTGTGAAGCATTTTCTTTGTAACAAGACTATTTCCGTAACCCAAAAACTCGTCAGTTTTGAAGTAGTTTCGTGTCCGAAAATGTCCTTTAGTTCTGCCCTTCAAAATTGAATTCAGTGTCCCAATGGCAAATTGCTGGCATTCTTTACTAGTAATGTGATTCGATGCTTCCCGGTGAAGTCAATGTAAACGTCAAACAATGCAGATCAACATCCGGTATTTCTTGGAATCGCAAACAATAATTTTGATTGGTTCAGCTGACAGTGTACGCCATTCACGCCACCGATCTACGTCCCCCATTCGACTACGTAGCCGTCTCTTTTTGTCTAAAATCACGCCATATTTCATGTCACGTTTCCTGGCCTGGATCATTTCCGTTGCAGCTGTTATATTACGCGAGTCAGTCGTAGTCATAAGGGCTTAGTCCGTTTTAGAACTTGTAGCTGAAAGATCTCCGTGTAGTGTGGGTGTTCGTGTACGTTTTTGGTTTGTTGAATTGCGTTAAGAAAAGAAGAATTTCGACTGACACTATTTCTTTAATGGTTGATATTGGAACTCGTGAGAAAGATTGCCACAAGCGAGATCGTCACTAACATAACTGTCACACACGAAGTCAAAAATCTGCTTCACCCTTCCTCCACACGTCGTAAACGTCCGGCCATGATCTTGCAGACAGGAGAGCTTCTGCCACCTGCCCACAGCTTCTGTTACCTGCCCAAGGTTCGCAGCGAGCGGGTAGGTGTCCTTGACACGAGAGCTTCTCTCCCTGGACGCCCTGCCGGCGGGCGAGATCCCGTTCCGTCTGATGACTTCGCTATGTCTTCAGAACGCCGTCTGGCTGTGTCCTGTTGCTGACTGGTCCGTCTCTCAGTGTCAGTTTCATGTTTTACCTAGCGTGCTGCGATGTGCGTGATGTGAGCGCGATGGTGTGCGTGCGTTACCACAAAGTCCCTCATCAACTCCGTTGATGTGGTGATGGCCACCGCATGGACAGAAACCCCGACAGTTCAGGAAGCTCCTCAAGGAAATCGGCACACAGTGAGGAAAATGTTTGACAGCCCACTTAGATGTACGTAACTGACCGCGTTTGCTGCCCGGCATTTGCGCGCCGGCACGGTGTTTGGCGCTGCCACGGTGCTCCGCCGAGTCCCCACCAGCGGTGGAGGCCCGCCGTCAGTGCAGGCGCCGCCGCGCGAGGCGCCGGTCGACGGTCACCGGTGGCCGGCTCGGTCGCAGCGGACCTCCGTCGGACGAGCCGCCGCCGACCGCAGTCGCCGACCCGGCCGCGCCGGCCGTCTGCCGTGACCGCTGCCCGGGCGGGCGCTAGGAGAGGGCGCGATGTGGTCGCCGGCGGCGGCGTTCTGCCTGCTGGCGACGGCGGCCGGCGCGCGGGCTGCCGCCGCGGACGAGCTCCGGCGGCTGGAGTCCGGCGAGCGGCCGGTTCCGATTACCGGCTACAGGTTCGAGGTGGCGTACAGCGCGGACGCCGGCCGGCGGCCCGTCGCCGGCGCCGTCAGGGCCGAGATCACCCCACAGCAGGAGTGTGAGTCCCGCCGCGGGGCGCCGCCGACCGGCGCGGCCAGGTCTGGGTGACCGCGCACGAAATCGGTGTGTTCGTCGTGCTGAACGCTGGTGTGTCCCGGACCGTGAAATTTCGAAGAAATCTCGACGTCCGTCTCTGATTTTTTGCGTCGAAATGTCCACACCATGTTTTTCCATTGTTGATGGTGCTCTCAGTTTCATAACATTGTGGATTTAGACATGAGTGTTAAGCCCCGGTGTGGCGCATTGGTCAAGCAGATCCGACCCGAAACACAAAACAACCCAACCAGTGAGTTTACTTTTTGCGCAAGGGTGAGCCTGCTCAAGCCGCCTCAAACGACATCAGTACAATACAAGCAGTCCGTCCATAGACTCCGGACAGTTTGCCTGTCAGGCCGGCACTTGGACCATACAGAAAGGTAACGGCTTGCTGTTGACCTAGAACAAATGTAGAACGTGTTCTTTTTACCGCTTTAACTCGCCAAACGTGAAATAACAGTGTGTGTCCTCAGAACGGAAGAAACAGTGACACATTTTGTGGAAATAACTTTGAAGCAATCCACTTTTTCGAACTACCATGGATATAGAAAGTTTTGCCTTTTTTCAAGTTTTTCATGCTTTTTTGACGCAACTAACGTCTTAAAGGGTAATGGCGTAGCTAAAGAAGGGTAAAGGGGCCATGGCCCCCTGGCGGCCGAACGGGCTACCTGAGGCCGAAGGCCCCAGTTCTTTGGATAGCGTGAGACGCCCGCAGGGCGTTTTACACTGTCCGAAACAGACAATTAAAGCAAAATAAGAATATCTGAAGCATTAACCCTATTCCCGGAGGGCTAGACGGTATGGTCGATTCCCGGCAGGGGGGCGGATTCGGCCCCCCTTGAGATCTCGAGAACTAGTCGTCCGATTTCATCGCAACAAACGGCAATCGATTTGCCGTGATGTGAACTATATTTCTGTAAAAAGAAATTTTCAAAATTTTGAAATTTGTGGATACAGGGGGGCAAAATGTCAAAATCAGGGTACTTTTGAACTTCTTATAACTCCGTTGTTTATAGACCGATTTCGATGAAACTGGCATGAATCGAGAGATTATGGATGAGGCTTTTACCATGGGTCCGCAAATCTGAAACTGTGAGAAAATTCATGGGCATTCACAGGGTTTCAAAAATAGGAGGATTAGTTTTCTAACAACTAAATGAACAAAAGAGGCAAACACCTTTTTTTGGCTTCTGCTAGTTATGTTATGCCAAAGAAGTACAAATCGCATCACAATGTTTGTATAATGTTAGCATAGGCGGTGCCAAGGACATGAAAAAGGGGGAACTGTCATGGTCACACGTTTCTCAGATCAACTTGTGACCTTTGACCTTAAATGGCCTCCAGTGACCTTGGAGTCGTTTGGAATGATCTCGTGTGCATTTAATATTATCTGTAAACGTTTTCAGTCATTTCAATTCACTCTATTTCAAAAATTTCATTTTATGGCTATTGCGATAAAGGGTACGCGCACTGACATTTTAGATCATAGCTCCGTGACCCGACCTGACATCAAGCTGAAACTTGGTACACAAGTAGAGGGCACCCATCTACGTCGTATATATTCCGGGTTTGGCATTTGAAAAAAAAACGGCGCCGAAATTATTACTAAAAAACAAATTTTGACTTTTGACCTTGACCTTGCCTTGTAAAATGACCTCCGATGAACAAAATTACATCTGCACATTGCCCAACTATTTAGCTATACATCCATATAAAGTTTTTAGTTCTATCTTAAAAACTCTGTTTTGGGCAAACATTTTCCTTTTACCCTCAACATGAGGTGCCTCCCAAAAACGTTACCTGGCTCCGCCCCTGAGCAAAATAGAATTTTGAAGTTTCGTGACGGCACGTAGAAAGAATAGCTAGGAAAAGTGATCAAGTTTCGTGAAGCTGCGTTAAAAAGCCTGGAATTGGCAAGCAAAAAACCCGAGGGGAGGCGGATTCAGCCCCCCCCCCCTAACGGGAATGGGGTTAAAGAAGGTTTGCGAACCTAAAGAAAACGTACTCCGAATATACAAGAAGGCTTTGTGTGCTATGAGGAGAGGCCCGTGGTCTGAATGAGCGCTTAGGAGTCCTTGTTAACTGGTAGGGGAGTTCACTGCTTGTCTAGGGATCCCCCGTTAGGGAGGGCCCTCTGTCGGCCCATAAAGGGCCCCTGTCAGCCTCTGAAAGGACCTCCTTTCGGTCTGGAAGAAGGCCTCTGCCCCTGCCTCCAGAGGTCGACAGGGCCCTTAAAAAGGCGGATAGGGTGCCCTCTACAGGCAGGCAGTGACCCCCTGGCCAGCAGGGGCCCCTAAACGAACATTCAGGGGCCCCTGCTTTCCTGTAAAGATGTCCCCGCCGACCTGAGAGATGTACCTGCCAGGTGCGGGAGGAACGTTTTTACAGGCCAGTATGCGTACTTTCAGCCCTGGCCAGCCAGAGGGGCCCCTGAACGGGGATTCGTCGGCGACCTTCTCAACCTCGAAAGGAGCCACAAATGGGCTACGCCGGCTTTTTTGAAAGCTTGAGGGTTTTTGATGCTGTCAGGGGCCCCCGGAAAGGTCAGGTGGTTTCTGAGACGGCAAGATGGGCCAGTACACCGCAGATGACCCCTGAGACCGCCAAAAAGGTCGCAGGGCCCCTGCGTGGCATAGGCGATAAGAAGGCCTCTGAGACGGTATTTGGGTTTTATGGGGGCGCTGGATGGCCAGAGGGCCCCCGAATGTAATAAGCGGGCCCCTGGCACGGGCAAACTTCCCCTGAGGCTGCCAGTGAGGCCCCTGAAGCGCCAATAAAAGTCCCTTGTTACGGCTAGAGGGGCCCTAAAAGACTGCCAGATATACCTCATGTAAATGAGAAAGACCCCTGATACAGCCATGGGGACCACCGGAGACGTTCAGAGGGCCTATGCCACTGCACAGGGGCCTGAAATTACCATAAGGTCTTTTGTAACTGCAGAGGGCCCTGAAATGGCAAAAATGTTTCCTAGAGACGATACGAGGGGTGCCGAGGACCATAGGGGGTTTCACTGAGACTGCTAGAGAGGGACTTTAGAGACTGCCAACTAGAAGTCTCTAGCAATAGAGGCCCCTGAGACGACCAGAGGAGGCCCTAAAACTACTAGACCTTGAGACGTCCAGACTGCTCCTGAAACGGCTAAAGGACCTAGAGGAATGCCAGAGACGCCTTTGTCACGGCAAAGAGAGACTTATAGAGGGGCTTTTTAAGTGCCTGAGGGGCTCCTTAAACGGCAAAAACGTCCCAGGGACGGCAGGAGGGAACTCGAGTTGGTTTACACGTCCCTGAAACTGCCAGGTGGATCCGTGAGACCGTCCGAGGTGCCTTTGAAATGCCAAAAGAACGCCTGAGACGTCCTGCGGGGCACGTGAAACTATAAAAGGAGCCTGAGACCAACAGAGGGTCCTGGCAGACGGCCCGAGACCACCACAAGTGCCCATGTAACTGCAAGAGGGAACCTGAACTAAGCTGACAAAAAAATCCCCAAAAGCTACGGGATGGGGATACAGACGGGCTCCTGGACCAAATACAGACACGGCATTTCTGATGGAGGGAGGATGGAACTGCCGTTCGGGAACAAGACGCAGAATTTTCTCAAATAAGGTGACGCGTTTGAATTTGTTTCGGCTCTTTTATATGGTGAAAAGCAGAATTACATCACTTTTCATATCTCAAGGGCAAAAAATTGGGAGCCCCACGCTGGCCATTCGCCTCCACCCTCCCGCCTTGACGAAATCCTGGACCCTTGACGAAATCCTGGGCCCTTGACGAGGGCCCCTTGATCCCATTTGGCCCCTCTGAGAGGAATCCTGGCTATGCCCCTGTTAATACGCTCATTGGAAGGGGGTCTTTTTGAGCCCCCTCCTGTTTTTCTTCAATATTTCGAGGACGGATCGGAGCTGGCTGCTGCTGCTTTGTGACATTTATGGAAATTGAAAAGCTCGTCGACTGACGCAGAAAGATTGGAAATCGGCCGGATATTTTTTGAAATTTCAAGCATTTGAAGTCAGACAAGCATAACGAAAACGGCGGTTGTCGCTGACAAATGGGAACTTTGTGAAAGGACTAGCGTTCTAACTAAGATTACCGTTTGAACAAAATCACGCGACGTCATTCGGGCATAAGTGATTGATGTATCAAGACCAAAAGCAGGGTCAATACAGGTCAAGGTCATCAAAGGTCAAAGCCAACCAGCTTGTGACCTGATCCAGATTTGTTTTGCAACATGTCGCTTTGTATGAAATATGCATTCAAAGACCCTAATAAAAACACGTGTAAGCACATTGATACGCTCACATATACCAGGGTTAATGAAGATCAAGGTTGTCAAAGGTCAAGGTCAAATATCTTGTGAACTGGCCCAGATTTGCTTCGCGACATGTCGGTTTGTATGAAATTTGCATTCAAAGATCCTAATAAAAACACGTTTGCGCACATGGATACGCTTATATATACCAGGGCCATTTCAGGTCAAGGTCGCCAAAGGTCAAGGGTGACTATTTTGTGACCTGGTCCAGATTTGCTTTGCAATATGTCGATTTGTACGAAATATGCATTTGAAGACCCTACTAAAATCACGTTTGACACATTGATGATCACGTGAAAATACACATATACATATGCATACCTACATAAATTTGAACGCTGGAAGTGACCAAATGTACCGATGTTGGCTACCTCCATCGAAAATACGCCAAAAGATGCGTACAGGGCCATTATTTACGCTCAAGCTATCCTGCGTTATTCGAGATCTGATCTGCAAAAAAATGGAAAAATGAAATTATAGGTCAATGACTTGACATGACTTCGACCCAAAAACTTCACTCAAGACGCCAAATGGATGGATATTGTCGTATGCCACGTTTTAACGTTCTAAAATGCTTCGTTTTCCCGTTTCGTTTGAAAAATCGTACGGAATGGCCTGCACAGGCAGAGAAACTGTCCAAAGTTGACCTTTTGAATCCCATTTGACCCTGAAGATATTGATCTAGGATCATGAAAATTGTACACAATGTAGATCGCTCTAGCCCCACCCTGTCCAGTAAATGTCATGTCTCTAGTTCTTTATATTTTCGAGATCGGAGGGGCACTTTTGTGCCCCCCTTCCAGTGCGCGTTAGTGCGAAACCCCTTTCCACTGCTCGGGTTAAAAGGCAACGTTATTGTCACTCTTTTTCATTTCCGAAAGGAAAAAAATGCATTTTAGATAAAAGTACATGGAACGGAAATGATGATGTGCTACCATTATAATTTGTGATGTCCAAGACATTGCACAATAGAAACACCACCAAAGCAATCCACTTTCGCATCTTCCATGTATTTTGAAAATTTCACGTTTTTGCAAGTTACAGTGTTTTTTTTCACACGACTGATAACTTGCGTGTCTATGACATTGCACAATATAAACGCCGCGATAACCTAACATGCATCAATACGATACAGGCCAGTTCATTGAGCCATCTCTGGGCTAAGTAAAACATTTCTTTTTCACGTGTGTAAAACTGATAGCGGAAAAATTCGCTAGTGCATAATTAGCAATTTATTTCCTGTCCTCACATCAGGGACGTAGCCAGGGGGGGCATGGAGACCATGCCCCCCTCCCCCTGGGCCAGGTGGTCTACACTAGATACGTGGCGATTTCGCATGAATACGTAATATTGACCATATATATTCTGCAAAAGCAAACATTATCTGTTTTCCTGTGCCTGAAATATGAGATAAATTGTCTAAAATTGCTGCTTTACCTTGTAAACTTCGCCTGTGACATATGACAAAATTTGACATTTGCCCCCCATCCCCTGAGGAAAATCCTGGCTACGTGCCGGCGTCACATCAAGAGCCATTTACATGTCAGATATGTTTTGCATGATTAGCAATACGGATAGAGGCTCTCGCCGTCTTTCCAGTGGAGTATCTCGCATTTTTTTCCGTCGAACCCCCCAACCCCAAAACCTAGCGTTTTTTGCAATGATCCAAGGGTTTTTCGCAGTGCACCAAAGCAATCCGAGGTTAAGAAACATGCATGGTTATTGCTCAGAATCATACGACTTTTTAATCCATCTAGAGTGCATTATAAAATGTTGAAGTCGTTGTACATTTTACATCGCATAAACGTTTTTCTACGATTTTCTTTTCAATTTCTTGTCTCCGTTTTAACTCAGGGGAAGTATGGGTAAAGTGGTCACCTCGGGTAAAGGAGACACACAGTGTTTCGCTATTGAAAACTTCCGCTAAATTCAATGATTGTCAATAGCAGTTCCTTTAACGCCCTCTCGAATGAGCCACAACGGTGTTTCGGAGCAGCCCCCATTTTTCCACGGCGGGTGGTCATGTATTTTTCGGCAGGTTACTAGCGATTTATTTGTTTCCTAATCCCAGTTTATTTCATAACCGTGTGGAGGTTTCCTGAACTTTTTCTTCCATGTGATGCGGTGATATGCCAGATTACTCATGCCCAAATTCGTACATTTTGGCTGATGGGATCCAGAGCCGGAATCAGCTTTTTGCCGGCAGAATGGAAGGGGCAAAACGAACACCTCGGGCCGGGTGAACGCTTTACATGTTTATTTTGCCTTATTCACAGTAATTTTTCATTGAGATAACGTTCGCCGCTCTTTTTTTCGCGAAAAACAAAAGGGTTAAATATTATAAGCGTAAAAACTCTCAACAGACGAGGAGTGAGGAATCTTTCAGAAGGGCCATTCAGCCGTAAGACGCGACAAGATGAAAGTTAAAGGAACTTACATTGTGCTTTAACACGCATAATGGAAGAGAGGGGTCTTTTTGTACCCCTCCCCCACCTGTTTTTCTTGACAATCGCGAGAACGGATCGGAGCTGGTTGCTGCTACTTTCTGACGTTTATGGTAATTGAATAACTTGTCGATTGGCGCAGAAAAATCGAAAATCGACCGAACATTTTTGAAGTTTCAAGCATTTAAAGTCAAGCAAACATAACAACAAAAACGTTTGTCGCTGACAAATGTGAACTTTGTGAAAGGATTAGCGTTCTACCTAAGATTACCTTTCGAACACACTCACGAGACGTCATTCGGGCATAAGCGAGGGACGTACCAAGACTAAAGCCAGGGTCCATAAGGGTCAAGGCCATCAAAGGTCAAGGTCAACCGCTTTGCGACATGTCGATTTGTATGAAATATGCAGTCAAAGACCCTACTAAAAACGCGTTTGGCACAGTGATACTCACATGTATATACATGTATACATATACATACATACATAAGTGTCAGCGGTGAAAGTGGCCAAATGTACCAATGTTGGTTATCTTCACTGAAAATATGCCAAAAGATGCGTGCAGCGCCCTTATTTACATCCAAGCTATCCCGTGTTGCTTGAAATCTGGTCTGCAAAGGATGAAAAAATGACGCCATAGGTCAATGGCCTAACATGACCTCCATCTGAAATCCTCAGTCAAGGCGTGGAATGAGCAGAAATTGCTGTATTCCACGTTTTAACGCTAAAAAACACCCTTTTGCCCGTTTTGTTCGAAACGTCGTACGGAATGGCCTGCATGGGCCGAGAGTGGCCAAAGTTGACCTTTTCGACCCCATCTGACGTTGAAGATATTGACATAGGGTCATGGAAATTGCACACGATATAAATGGTTATAATTCCATCCTGTCCATAAAATTTCATGTCTCTAGCTCTGCGTTTCCGAGTTCGCAGGGGCACTTTTTTACCCCCTTACAGTGAGCGTGAGCGCGAAACCCCCTTCCACTGCGCGGGTTATGTCCGCAGAACGACCCTCATTCGAAGGCTCAAGATCGCCGCCTCCGGAAGCATAGACGAAGCGGCCAAGAAGGGCATAGGTTGTCACAAGCCCGTATTTACTGTACGGCAGGGGCAAGATCTCCTGGATCATCTAATCGAGCTGAAATCCGGCTTGTTCGGTCTTTCACTGACTAAACTGAGGAAACTGGCATTCGAATTTGCAGGAGGAAATGGCATTTTACATCCGTTCAACAAAAAGGCAGAAATAGCCGGTAAAGCCTGGGTAAGAGG
The DNA here is from genome assembly GCA_030062745.1 of Capitulum mitella. Taxonomy (NCBI): domain Eukaryota; kingdom Metazoa; phylum Arthropoda; class Thecostraca; order Pollicipedomorpha; family Pollicipedidae; genus Capitulum; species Capitulum mitella. The sequence continues at coordinate 29,395,808 of CP099848.1, read as the reverse complement.
ATTCTTAGAGAGAAACCCTTCGCTGCTGACACTGAGAACACCGGAGGCGACCAGCGCTGCTCCAGCCGCTGGCCTTAACCGTGTAACAGTTGGGGCTTTCTTTGACGACCTGGGGTCAGTGACTGAAGAATACAGATTTGGTTCCACAAGAGTTTACAAAGTCGACGAGACGGCCTTCTGCACTGTGGCGACAAAGCAAGGAAAGGTCCTTGTCATGAAAGGGAAAAAGCAGGCCTGACGGTTGATTTCGGCAAAAAGGGGAACGCTTGTGATGGGCGCCATATGGTTCAGTGTTGCTGGGCACTGTGTTCCTCCAGACGTAATATGTCCGCAGAGGAGATCGAACACGCAGCTTGAGAAAGACCTGCCTCCGGGATCCCTGGCTCTGTACCACTCTTCTGGGTGGATGCAGACCGAACTGTTTGTAAAGCGGCTAGAATATTTCGTAGCATGTTGTCATCCGTCCAAGGAGGATCCCGTCCTTCTCATTCTGCACGGCCATGCTAGTCACACGAACATCGCAGCGATTCAGCTTTGCCGTGAGGCAGGGGTTGTAATGCTCACCATTCCTTCCGACACATCATACCGTCCTCAGCCGTTAGATCGCACTTTCATGATTCCACTGAGTTTGGACTTTGGACAGCACCAGGAGACGTGGATGAGGAACAGTCCTGGGAAAGTCATCACGCAGTGCGAGATGGGAGAGTTGGTCGGTGCTGCAGACATACAGGCAGCAGGGATGTCATCTGTCGTGAAGGGCTTCGCCGCCACAGGAAACTACCCGACAAACCGGCTGGTGTTTGGTGATAGCGACTTCGTGCCATGGAAGACTATTGAACTGCCTTTCACGTCCCACGGGAGGTGATGCTCCTGACTGCAGTGGCCTCAGGACGCTGGTCCCACTGCCACAAGTGACAGTGGTCAACCTGTGACTCCTCACAAGGTGACTAACGTGGCCTTCCTCCGCGGCGACGATGTAGCTGGACCAAGCGGCGTCGAAGGCGACGTCGCGGCTGGCTGCACGCAGGACCAGATGGCAGAAGACGACGAGACAGTGGAAGACACCACATGATCGTCATCGTAAGAGTCATCAGCTGCCATAATTCGCACACTGCAGCTCGACCAAAATTTGACTGAGAAGGGGTAAGGTCAGAAGAGGGGAAAAACATGCGTGCTGACCGGCTTCCCATACAAAAAAGGAACTGGAAGAAGAAATCGTCAGAAAGGAAGGAAAGAAGGACCAGAAACAGAGATGAAACAGCCAAAGAGACGCAAGAAAGCAGCAAAGGATAAGCCACTGTCAGGAAAGGAGAGTACTTTGTCTGGAGAATCTGCATCACAGACCAGACTGCAGAATGCAGCTGTCGAAAAGGGATCGAAAAAGAAAAGGTCTCCAAGGAGGCAGCCCCGGGAAAGTAGCGACAGCGAAGATGAGGACGACGTGGTGTGCCTTTGCCGCGCGTCCGACCTTTCTCGTAATCTAAGCCCAATGACTCCTGGTGCAGTTGCGTGGCATGTGAGCGGTGGGTACATGACGCCTGCTTTGGCATCGAGAAAGATGGCAACAACGCGTTCATCTGTGATTTATGCATAGATGCCTAGCATGAGTCTGTTTGAGACTCATTACGCCGAAAGACTCATCTGCTCTGTCCCTTTGCGCCAAAGGTGTGTGTGTTCTTTAGCACCTGGCGAGGAATGTTTTCATAAAAAATGAGCATAAAATCCGTGCTTGGATCCATCACGCATGAGGATGAATGAAAAGAAGCTGAAAGGTCAAGAGATACAAAACAAGGAAGAAGGAGAGGAGGGAGGCAGAGTAAGGGAAGTAAATACAAAGAGGTCTCGCAAAATAAACTATCCATGGTATGGTTTTACCTCATCTGTACCAGCGAGCTAGTCAAAATTTATCCATTAACCCATGATTTCAAAGATGGGGCAGAATGGTTATCAGTAGGGGCGCAGCCAGGATTTTCTTAAGAGGCGAGGCTGGAGCTCAGAGTGGTCTGAAATCATACGGAAGCCGCCTGCCGGGAAGCAGATGTGCAATGGTTTCCGCAAAAAATGCGGGTCTAAGGGGGAGAGGGCGGCCCCTGGCGTCCCTTTGGCTGCGCCTATGGTCATCAAGACTGCAGTTTGCCACCGGCTAGTGCTCGTTTTGCCCCAGGTAAAGTGTGGCAAAGCGGGCAAAAAACTTTTTTGTCCAGCGTTGGGACAAAGTACGTAAAAACATTTACACTTTTGGTAATGTGACCTTTATAGGATAATATTTTTACTCTTAACCTCGTCACAACGGAGGGCAATTCAAAAAGCGACATATTCCCATAGGTTTAATTCCCGTGAATAGACAAATAAGACGACGACAATAAAAAAAGCATTAAGGTGTCCACATTGCTCTGGTTTCCCTTATTCCATTACATCCTATTCATTTCATCCTTTTTATTGGCAAGTTATTGTACGACGAACGCAAGGACTTTTCCCTGCTGTGTACTACTTATATCCTGATAGATATGTTGGGACCAGGAATGAAATTGGACCATGATTTTGAATTTATGTGGGTAAGCTCCGCACGTAGGATTAATATGGAAATACCAATCGTGTAACGAACGTGTTCTGCAAGCCTTCTCTTGCATAAAAAAGCTCACTGACTGATCCATCAGGTCACCGATGCATACCAGTAAATTGCCCTGAGGCGCTCATGACGAACGTGGCCGACTTCTTTGTTGCATACGTTATTACTTTCTCATTATACACTGTGAAATGCAAATGATATTTATCGGGGCGTGGGAGGTGGGAGGGCTGAACCCGGCCCCCTCGGGTTATTCGCCGGCCAGTTCCAGGGCTTTTGACGAAGCTTCACTAAACATGTTGACTTTTTCTTCCTATTCTTTCTTCGAACCATACGAAAATTTCACAGTTTTGTTTTGCTCAGGAGCGAAGCCAGGCCACGTTTTTGGGAGGCACCTCAGGCCATTTTGGCCCTGCTGAAGGCAAAACAAAAGTGGCTGTCAAAAAGAGGGTTTTTAAGACGGAACTTCAATCTTGTTATGGGCATATATATATATATATATATATATATATATATATATATATATATATATATATATATATATATGTATGTATATATATGTATATATATGATGTCATTATATTACCGAAGCAAACAGCGTAAACGGTGCTTGTTAAATGTCCTACTGTCATTAAACAATTTTGTTAGTAATCGTTGGAGGTGGTGCTGGTAGTGGTCCGAGTTTCTGAGGTTTACCACAACGCTCCAGCGAAATTTGTCTTTCCGTAAACAAGGTTGGTTCTTCAGGGATGGAACAGCGAACCAGCGTGACGACTGAGACAAGTATGGAGAGTTTCGTCACTCTCAGATAATGAGGCCGAGGGCTCTCGGTTTCCGTCCGGACCCTTCCATGGCGCCTACAAGCGCGCCTCAGTCCGAGCGAACCCGATCACTGCCCGCCGCTGACCTTTTTGCCGTGTCCAGGCATGTGCAAGATCAGCTGCATCCGGGACCCGGTGTGCTTCGGCTACGCATACGGCGTCGGCAGCCGGGCGTGCCAGCTGCTGGGCCAGATCCCGCAGGAGGACTCGACCGAGCCGGACGGCGCGCAGGCCGGCTGGGAGATGTGGCGCCGCAGCGGATACAGTGAGTGGTCGTCCCGCGCCGCTCGCCGCGCGCCAGTCCCGTCGCCGCTGATCGGTGAACGGGCTGCCGGCCGGCGCCTCCAACACGCTTCGATCCGATGCATTTGACGCGAGGCGAGACGAGGCAGCACCACTGCCGATTACAGGTTGCACACGCCCAATGAAGCTTGGACACTCATACGGGCCTGCGATAAGGGTATTTCTAGCGCTGTCCACAACGTTCAGGCTCCAGTGAGCCCTGTTTCTACACACTGTCGTACCACTCAGTGGTTTGACGTGGCAGTTCATCCGTCTCGTAAATTAGGTACTCAAACGTTTTGAATGCACTTAACTTTCTCGAGAGCAGAAGTCGGTCGAGATGTCGTCTGGTTTTGTTATTCATGTAGCCAACAGAGCAAGATTTGTCCTTCATGTAGCCGATGCAAAGCGGGATTTGGTTTCTGTGTAATGGACAAAACCAGCAATAATCTGCTTAGCGGTAAAATCATGCCTGCGTCCACGATTTCAGGCGTACCCGTCTGACAGAGACATGCAGTCCCACTTACGCTCTGCCTCACAGCCAGAACCCCGGCGGCTATCGATTTATAAAAGAACGTGCTGCATAGGCATCACGCCTGACACAAATGTATGAGGATTATACACCTGGTCGATGAAAGGGTCGTAAATCGCATTCTGTACTGGCATGGCAGGGGCTCCCACCGAACCGTAAACCGTCACACAGCACGACACGGGTAAAAGTGCTTCCGTCGCGTGTTCCACAACATTGTGCGGCTTCCGGTCCAGGCAGGCGCGAGCTCGGGCGGCTTTCTGGCGTTGGACGTCACGCCGCGCCACCCCTCTTTCAGGCGCCTTTGGTGAGCCGTGTCTGAACAACAACGACTGCCGCATGTTGTTCGCGCCGACGGCCACCTGCGAGGTCGGCTTATGCGCGTGCGGCGCCGACCGCCAGCCCCTCGCCGACAACCAGTGCGCTCGTGAGTGCCCGCAACAGCCGGACGGTGGGGATTGGGGGAGAAGGGGCATGCACGGTCGTGGTCCGTATCAGAACGCAGCCGGAATATTTAGCTTCGAACAGGGGCGGATCTGGGGGGGGGGGGTGGTGGAAAGGGCAATGGGTGGTTGCCTCTCCTGAAATCTTCGCGTTTTGGCAAATGCGGGAGCCCTTAACTGCCGAAGATGGGTAAGAGCATGGAAGCCACTCACGGGCGAATGTCATCCGTGGATCCAAAGGCATCCTGTCGTTAAAAAGCGCACTCTGTACATGGTGCACCCTTGGAATAGGTCATGGGCGCCCTTATATTAAAAAGAAGCTCCTGTAATATCGAAAACCGTTTATCGAAGCGGCGATAATATAGCTCATGTGCTCCACGTCCTTAAAAGATGCCATTAACACAGGTATGTGACAAGACACAGACAGACACAGAGACACAGACACAGACAAGACAAGACACAGAGGACACACAAACAACAGACAAGACACACACACACACAGACACAGACAAGACGCAGAGGACGCAGAGGCGCCCTTGAGATGGTGCGCGGACGCCCTGGCGTTGAAAAGACTTCCCTGTGACGCAAAGGAAGCGTCTTTGTGATGGAGCATGGCGCCCTCAAAAGGGCGCCCAGCTGACGTCGAGGAGGCACCCACGTTGCAGTACATGTACATGAAGGATCTTTTCCAGCCATGCACTTCTAGAGGGTCTAACATGACCCAGACACACCCCTTGAATAGTATAACATTCAAAAGGCGCTCCGGCGACGCCCAGAAGGCGCCGCTGTGATAGCCTATTGGCACCCTGTCGTGCAAAAGACATCCCTGTGACAACAATAATGCACTCCTGTGATAGAGTAAGGGAGCCCCTCTGTTTAAAATGTGCCCATGTGACAACAAGGAGGCACCTCTGGAACGGTGACTGGGTGCCCTGTCGTTAAAAATGCGTTCCTGTGACACCAAGAAGACGCCCCTATGGGTACCCTGTTGGTCAAGTTGGTGCAAAAACGGCCCTGTGACATCAAGCAGACCCCTTGCGATGATGTATAGGTGCCCTGTTGATAAAAAGCCCCACTTTGACCCAAGGATGCGCCCTGTGATGTGATAATGCTCTCGAAGTATGGTCTCCGTATCATTCCAAAGTTTCATGTGACATTAGGGGGTGCCCCTCTGATGGTTTACGGTCAACCCGTCGTGCAAAAGACGCCCCTGCGTCACTAAGGAGGCGCCTCTTTGATGGCGTATGGGTGCTCTGTCGCTCAAAAAGATGAATTGCTCTGCCTTCGACACCACACCAAATAGGCACGCATATGATAGAGTACGGGTGGCCTGTCGAAAAATCGTTTCTGTAGTAACAGGAGGGCGCCCCCGTAATCGGGTATGGGCGCCCTGTCATTCAAAAGGCGCCCCTCAAAGGCACCTCGGTGAAGGACCATGACAATGATTGTTCAAAACATCGCCCACGTGACACTGAAGAGGCACTAACGTTTTAGTAGTAGGCGCCCTTTTGTTAGAATGGCTCCCCTGTGACACAGAGACACAGTGCCAGACGTGTTCAGACAGATGCCTCATTCAATTTTTCATGGAAGAATTTTGTCCCTGAATACATAAGGCGCCCTGTCACTAAAGAACATGTGGAGTCATGCGCATTCAAGACCGGACCTCCTCAGAGTCATACATACATATGATATGCCCATGCATAGTATGAGCATCCCGCTTTCGAGGCCATACGAGTCAAAACACCCCTGTGAATCGTTTCGACACCGCCCGACGCATTAACTGTCCCATTTCACGTGATGTAAGCGTTTTTACGATCAAATTTGAAAAAAATCGTATTTTAGCGCCCTTTCGATGAGATTTCTGCGCCCTCACAATACTGTCTTGGCACTCCTAAAAAAATCAGTTCCCTTCGCAGAATCTCAGATCTGCTCCTCGTGTCGAATGCAAATTTAAGTCTTGCCCAGCGAATCCGGATCAAATCCAGTTATTTCTTTTCAGAGAACAGTGTTCGCTGCGAGCCGCCCACTTCATATTTGGGCGCAAGACGCCAGCTGTGTAGTCAGGATTTCCCAAGGGGCAGGAAGAAAAACCCAGACCGCTTCAAAATTGAAACCTTTCCGAATTTCGACCACTTTGTTTTCCGGTTCCGCAAGTTTTCAGTCGTTTTCCACTTTTGGTGAGTAAAGAAACGTTAAACTTTCAACTCTAAAGCGGCCTGGAGCGTGGCTCCCTTGGCCACGACCCAGAAAGACGCTGACATCAAATGACAGCTGCAATTCATCACAAGACGAGGCCCACCTGTAGAGCGGTCAGGGTCTCTTAGACCGAAGAAATGTGGAGTAAACCGCGCCCAGGTGTCTAATAATTCCTGTGTCCTTCAGAGCCACTTTTCAGATTCGAGAAACTTATTTTTTGGAACCGAATTTTTTCATTATTCCCATTTTTGGTGAACAAAGGAACGTTAAATTTTCACGCCCAAGGAAGGTCAAAGAATGGGGCCTTTGTGGGCCACCTGGCCCCACCTTGGCTACGCCCCTGCTGGACCCTCAGGTGCAAATCCGGGAAGAAAAGATTTATGTGGGTCAGAAGCGTTTTTGATGCGTGATAAAATGTAATAAAAGTGGTGAAAATATATGAATATAGTAATAAAGAAGACCGAAAGCAACAGCCCTCGATTTTCGAATGAACGCGTCCACTTCGATCCGTATCCTCCTCGTCAGAGTTCCGATTCTGCTCTCTGTGGGTCATGAGCCACGGTCGAACAAGCTGAAATACGACAAACTGTGTCTTATGACGTCCTCCTGCGAACAAAATGAAAATTACTGGCTTATGGACGCACCATTACGTTCTTTATCCTGGGGGAAGTTCCTTGGCTGCGCCATCTTTCGATGAGGAAATGCCACCGTAAATGAAGAACACGGAGGAATCAGAAGCCTCTAACCTCCATATGACTGGATTCTCATACTTGCTACCATTAACCACCACCAGTAGCCAAATCCAAATGTTTTTATGTCCGTTGTTGAAGTCATTAAAAATGCTGCAGTTTTGCAGCAGAACTGGAGCCATCTGCTTCATTTGGGGTTTTCTTTTCCTTATATTTTTGCATTTTCGCATTACTTAAACATCGCCATTCCTTCCAAAAAGATCGTGAGCCCCGTTTCTTCAGCAAAGAAGAAGTTCCAAGCGCGTGTCCTATTTTGCGAAAGTGTTATTCGATCACGCTCACTTGCGCGATCAGCTGACCGGCGGCAATAATGCTTTTCGCCCATATGCAGGGCGCGTAGTTGCCAGATACGCGACTCGGAAAATGTTACCAGATTCGGAGGTGATAACCTTCATGTCTAGTTAACATAGCATTAAATCACGATGCCTGAGTTCTTTTTCTTTTTACAAATCTGAGGAATTGACAAAGCCTATTATAGTCGAAAATGGTCTGTACAGGCTTCTGGGCTTTAAGCATGATTATCAAAATACGCTCATATAGATGGCTTTTGAAGATGACCTATGGCTGAAAGTTTGAGTCTGTTAACATATTTTAATTATTTACGACATTGGTGATAGTAAGGGGAGTTTTGCTAATGAGAACACCTAATGATGTGCAGGTCACGCATGTTCTTGTCGATTTCACAGTGTCACAACATGCGACCCAAGCGATGCTCTGGCTAGTGCACTTGCTGTCCTACCTGCCCAAAAGATATACGCTGTTACACACACTGGGCGAGGTAGTTTGAATGAGGTGACTGAATTGTGTCCGTTTTGGTTTCAGATAGCTTTCAAGCGCTGAGGCAATTTCACTTGCACATTTTTGATTTGTTTGCGTCTCTATGTAAAGTATTTCAGACGTTAACTCAAACTCTCCGCTGATATATATTTTCTTCACTGGTTTCGTCACCGCCACTGGGGATCGCTGTATTGCGCGGCTCCCTGCGGTCGGACCTGCAACCGTCTCGTGGGCCTGCACACGTCACCCAACACAGCCCCGGACGTCCTGTCGGGTCGCGGACGGCTGCGCAGGCCCAATCCGGCCGCAGTTCGGTGGGTGACGAGGGTGCTCTCCAGATGACGGCTAAGTCGGTCGGCCCGGCGCCGGCCGCCAGGTCAGGTCAGGCCGTCCCTAACGGCCGCGAGGCCGGGTCAGGTCAGGCCAGGCCGTCCGGCCGCTGACGGTCGGCGTCCGACTCGCTGCAGGCGTCAGCTGGCAGGCGGTTCCGGTTGGCCGCGGCCGGCTCGGTTCGGACCGCCGCCTCGGCGAACCGACGACGGCCGACGGAGTGGAGGCCTGCGACACTCGCTGCAAGGTGAGGCCCCGAGCGGCGACAGTCCTGCGACACTTGCTGAAAGGTGAGACCCCGAGCGGCGACAGTCCTGCGACACTCGCTGCAAGGTGAGACCCCGAGCGGCGACAGTCCTGCGACACACGCTGCAAGGTGAGGCCCCGAGGGGCGCAGTCCGCCTGCAACACACGCTGCAAGGTGAGACCCCGAGCGGCGACAGTCCTGCGACACTCGCTGCAAGGTGAGGCCCCGAGCGGCGACAGTCCTGCGACACTCGCTGCAAGGTGAGGCCCCGAGCGGCGACAGTCCTGCGACACTCGCTGCAAGGTGAGGCCCCGAGCGGCGACAGTCCTGCGACACTCGCTGCAAGGTGAGACCCTAAACGAAGGCAGTCTGTCTACGACACACGAAGGCATCCATGTTACGGAATGACGTTTTAAAATACCACTTTAAGTCTTAAAACTTAAATTCTTTTTCAAGGACTGGGCCATTTTAATGTCATCTACATGTGGTACGCCTACGTGTTGTATGCTTGTGTGTTCCGTCGCGTTGGTTTCGTGAGCGCCGTTAACGCACAGGCTTTTTCACCCCTTTACAATGGAAAGTGAGGACGAAGCGCATACGCTGTGGCACGCAGTCATCTATGACTTAATGGTGGGGTCTCTGGACTTTGGGATCTCTCTTTTCCAGGCTACACGCATAAGGTTTGCATGCGTGTAGCCTGGCAAAGATGATGATGATGATGTGTGTGCATAGTGGAGCCACATGCAACTCTGCATGACGTTTCACCGTACTTTTGGTTTTGCGGAAACGCTGCAGTAATTTAGGCTTGCGCTCCAGTCTGTCTGTATTAAAGTATGCGCCTTCTCGCACACGTGATGATGATTAATGTTTTCCACCAAGTCTACAGTCCCAGACTTTGCGCAAATACTCGTATGAATATCAGCATTAGCTGCGTACTCTGACGCAGTATGTTCAGTCCGTAAACCGCCAGATACGGACTTGCCCGGCAGCGATTTATCCGCTCTGTAAACAAAGCCTGGCTCATGCACAGGTATCCAGCCTGTGCTCGGCGTACAACTTCGCCGCGGCCAACGCCATGTGCCAGCTGTACTCCGCAGGGGTAGCCATCGCCGAGGCTGATGTCGGAAACGACACCTCCTACATCCTGGTGAGCCGCCTTCACACCAGGCAGACACAGGGCGCGTGTTGTCCCGAAACGTTCCCATCACGCGGCGGTCCCTGCACCGGTTCATGCTCGCTTGTCATGGTCATCAGTACTACTATTACTACTACTACTACTACTACTACTGATAATAATGATAATTATAATGATAATAATAATAACCGTCATCATCACCACCATCACCATCACAATCATCATAATCTTCACCGCCGCCATCACCACCACCGCCACCACCACCACGACCACCACTACCACCATCATCATAACCATAATCATCATCATCATCCTCATCATCACAATCATTATAGCGCTTGTCATAAATTAACTAGACATAATATCGCATTCAAGGTCAGTGCGTGTATACGCCATAGTCATAATGATTCAAACGGAATCAGATATCCAATTGTAGAAAGGGCGATAACAATTTTGCATCTAAAAGACTTCTTCCATATTGCATGTGAACCGTCCACACGTCGGTTTCATCGGTGTGCTGACGTAACACCGCGATGATATTAAATTGGTCAAAAGTTCAGATCTCTTACAGTCATCAATAAATTATATGGCCTTCTCAAGGATTGTTCAGCGTTATTATTGTCGTTACTGTGGCTCCAATGTGCCCTGGGAAAAAGGAAAACGTCGCATGAATAAAAAAGAAACACCATTGGTCTCGTTTTTAGTGGACGCAATATCGTGAGTGTTCCTGTCTCCCTCTTGCCTAAAAAAAAACGTGATATATTTCGTCTCTGTTCACAGTTTCAGATTGGTGATGCAATTCGAAACCCTCCGTCATCATTTCAAGAGAAGGATGGAAAGTTCTATAGGACCACGGCACCGATGCTCTTCCAGGAGCTTACCCTGGACTGTTTCTCGGACGACGCAATTCTTCTCCCTCCTGAGGTAAGCGTTTAATAAAGGACATATTTACTACGTGTCCTGACCTCGTAGAAAATAAACAAATTGTAACAAGATAACCCATGCTCATTATGCTCAGTATGTTAATATATAGATATATGTTAAGATATATATATAATACAATATATATCTTATTATATTATGTTATATTATCATATTACCTTATTATATTATATAATATATAGCATATAATAAGATATAAGGCTTAAGCTCAGGCTCAGTGATACTCTGCGTGGAAAACGGAGGTGGTGTTCGTGGAGTTAGCGTGAAGCGTGACGGTGCCCATAGTGCTAGTGCGAGAAGTGGCCGTGTATCTAGTGCCAGTGTGTGCAAGATAATATAGTGTTGGTGAGGTGCTTTCATTCTTCTCTGGGCCGGTGCCGAGTGGCTGACTGACGGTGAAGGCTGCAAGAACTAAGTCGATAGAAAAAGAAACTGGCACAGACGTAGTCGCTGATACTAAAACTATCACACCAGGGACATCGATTTCCGTAAATGATTGGGAGGCCGAACCGAGGGCCCGACAACCTAGCCTGTCCCCAAATGTGTTTTTCTCAACGGATTTAGCCCACAATATTTGGAGCAACGGAAATTGGTAAGTTTTTTTTGTTAACCCGTCCACGACTGGGGGGCAGTTGACTGCCCCCCTTGAGGTTTTTCTGAGATTTCGAGAGAACCAACAAACACAGAGTCACGAAACTTCGTGTACCGTTTGCTCCATCAATTTTACACCTCGTGTCAAAATTTTCACCTCAGGTCACGTCAGGTGTCTGACCTAGGTCAGGTCAAACAGACCTATGTCTAAAAACGTTTAGCGCCCCGTAACTTTTTCGCAAAACAAGATATCTTAATAATACTTTCAGAGATTAGTGACCGTGATAGATGCAAAAAATCTCCTATCTCAGATTTTTCGGAATTTTCAGGGTCATTGACCGTAGGTCAAGCTAATTTTTAAGACATATCGCCGTTTTTTCGGAAATTGACGGAATATTCCGTAACATTTTTAGTGTGGAGTGAAGCAGACATCTAATTACCGTCATTGGGCAAAGCATCAATGACTTCCAGCCATTGACCTGATGTCAGGTCACGAATAACTGTAATGGGCCAAAATGTACCACCGTCAGAATCGACGATGAATTACTCAGAATGGGTAGAAAATGGCAGAACTAGCTTGCACAGACGTAATTAATACCAGGAACCTCAAAAAAGTTTGAAAAAGTAGCGTATTTTGGAAATAAACAGGCTCTCGCCAATAAAGCTCGGCGAACTTTGTAGATTGATAACTAATCAACTTTTCCAAAATTTAAGCATGAAATACCATCACAAGAACCACAAAGATCGACAAAATGTACATAGATCGTCTTTTTTCGCGGAAATAAAGGAACGCCAAAATTAGTTCCCGTCAGTTCGGTACCGCATACGGCAGCGACGCACAGTGACAGCTAGCGGGAGAATTACTGTGTCTTTAACTCAACGTTTCGGCATATATATTGAACAAATCTGGGAAAATTAGACGTGTATCGGCATCCGCAGACCTCTACTTGTGCGCTGGTGCCTTTACCTATGCATTATTAGTCACAGCGGTTGAGATTCAGGCCATTTCTCGGTCTCATGCAGTCGGCTATGAGAAAAAATATATAGGGCGTAAATTGGCTTACATATTATCTAAAACTAAAAATGAGACCAGTTTCGAGCTCTACTCGTCACAGGCTTTCCAACGGTATGCTTATTTTTTCGTGCGACCAACCGTTCGTGAGTTAGAGGGGGGCAGTCAACTCCCCCCCCATTCGCCGACGTTCGAGACGGACCGACGGTCGTGCGCGGATTAATGCTTCCCAAATAAAAAAGTCATTTTCCACATGCATATATATGTAATATATACATAGATAATAAAAAGTATACATAACAAAACAGACGTCCTGATGCGCGGTTTTCCAGAAAACCTTAAACAGTGTCACATATCCCTGACAACCGTTCTAATAGACTCCATCACGTGCAGAAATGTGCATAGGTACTGCATCAGGAAAACTTGGACACTCATTAAAAAAATCCGTTGAAATATAGTGTACTTTTCAGAAATAGATTTTCAGAAAAGAAAAAAAATGTCAGCATGGCTAGCTCCGAGAGAAGTTTCTGTGCTCTGAGGCGCTTGAAAGCCTCCTTACGCAGCACCACTGGACAGTGCCGACCGAACTCGCTGGCTGTGGTCCGTGCTGTAGCCAGGATTTGGTCTGGGAGAGAAGCCTCAGACCCCCCCCCCCCCCACCAACAACAACCAGCCCTAAATTGGACAGATGTCCCAAATTTCGACCACTTTATTTTCCTGGCCCCATAAGTGCCAATTTGGACACTTTTGAGAGGATTTTCGGCCCCCTTTTGTTGGACGCGGCCTCCCAGTTGTGCCACCGGCTTCCAGTACTTTTTGCTGTCACACAGCCTTACACATATTGGTTTCAGCAACGACAACCCTTAGAAAAAAACAAGCATCCCATAAAATGGCTCGTCCCGTCAACAAAAAACAAAATGTTCACAAATGAACCATGGGCGGATCTGCGAAGAGAGGTAATTTCTCTAGCGTGAAGTTTTTTAGTTTCATTGACGTCATGCGGTATCATCAGGACCCCAGGTTTGCTTTCTTGTTTAATATGGCGCCGGCCGCCCTCAGTGACGAAATAAGGGCGGTCCGGCACGCCCTTTCTTTTTAAGTATTTTTGCGGATTTGATCCGAAAGCTTGGTGGGATGATGTTAGGAATCGGAACCTGTGCTAAGCGCAGCTTGTTGCACAGACTCCGACCCAAACATCCGATGAAGCTGTGCCAAGTAACGGCCGGCCTTGTGGCGAAGTTTAACCCGCGCACGACCGTCGGTCCGTTTCGAACATGGGCGACTGGGGGGGGGGGGCAGTTGGCCGCCCCCCTCTAACTCACGAAAGGTTGGTTGCACGATAAAGATATGCACACCTTTGGAAAGCTTGTGACGAATAGAACTCGAAACTGGTCTCATTTTTAGTTTTAGATAATATGTAAGCAATTTACGCCCTATATATATGTTTTCTCATAGCCGACTACATGAGACCGAGAAATGGCCTGAATCTCAAGGGCTGTGACTAAAAACGCTTAGGTAAAGGCACCAGGGCACAAGTAAAGGTCCGCGGATGCCGATACACGTCTAATTTCCCATATTTGTTCGATATATACGCCGAAACGTTGAGTTAAAGACGTGACATTTCTCGCGGCAGCTATTGGCGTGCGCTGCTGCCGTATGCAGTAGGAAATTGACGGGAACTAAGTTTAGCTTTCCTTTATTTTCGCGAAAAAAACAATCTCTGTATATTTCATTGATCTTAAAGGTTTCTGTGATAGTTTTTCATGCTTAAATTTTGGAAAAATTCATTAGTTACCAATCTACAAAATTGGCGGAGCTTTATTCGCGAGAGCCTGTTTATTTCTAAAACATGCTATTTTTTTTAAACTTTTGGAGGTTCCTGGTATTACTTACGTCTGTGCAAGCCAGTTCTGCCGTTTTCTACCCATTCTGAGTAATTCATCGTCGATTTTGACGGTGGTACATTTTGGCTGACTGCAGCCATTCGTGACCTGACCTCAGGTCAATGGCTGGAAGTCATTGATGCTTTGCCCAATAACGGTAACTAGATGTCTGCTTGACTCCACACTAAAAATGTTGCGAAATATTCCGTCAATTTCCGAAAAAACGACAACGTGTTAAAAATTGGCTTGACGTTAGGTCAATGACCCGGAAAATTCCGAAAAATCTGAAATAACAGATTTGTTGCATTTATCACGATCACTAATCCCTGAAAGTATTATTGAGATATCTCGTTTTGCGAAAAAGTTACAGGGCGCTGAACTTTTTTAGACATAGGTCTGTTTGGCCTGACCTGAGGTCAGAATCTTGACACGAGATGTAAAATTGAGGAAGCAAAAGGTACACAAAGTTTCGTGACTCTGTGTTTGTTGGTTCTCTCGCAATCCCAGAAAAACCTCAGGGGGGCAGTCAACTGCCCCCCCCCCAGTCGCGACGGGTTAACAAGCCGCCAAAAGTGAGACACGACCGTATCGTAGACAGCTTGACCTTTTGACCAGTTGCCAGCTGACTCACGGGTCAGCTGTCGAGCGCCGAGGCGAATCGAACCCGTCTGACCAGGACGGGGAGACCCAGCGCTCTACCAGCTGAGCCACCGATCCCGGCAGTAGTGTGCTTCGCATTTACTGGACACAAAATCGCGAAATTTCCAGCAGAAAATAGCTCAGTTCCTTGAATTTGAAGTATTTACATTCGCAGGGCGTTAGCTAGCCAGGTTCTCCTCCCACATGACTGTTCCTTGAATAATGTTTTCATCCTCAGACCTATTCTTCATGCATGGTTCTTGAGCCGCTCAATAATGCAACGAGCCAAATCAAGGGCGCGCGTGATGTTTGAACTTGGAATGCTTCCGATGCAAAACACTTCAGTAGGTAATAGTATCTTCTGCATTGCGAAATGTGCGAATGGAAAGTAGTTACCTAACAACGATGTAAACCTTACTCATCACGCACTCCGCAACGCCCATTACTGGTAGATAACAGATAACCAGAAAACAGCATGAAAAAATTGAAATGGCAAGAAACATTTAGAAAAGAAATGGTGACAGGTTACCTAGTCATATAGGGACTCACACGAAGCATTATTAGAGTGACTGCATCTGATCACAGCCATGTGACGCGGCTTCCTTTCTCTTTATCGGTGCTACGGACCAGCAATGTCGAACTGGGCTCCCGTAATGGCCGACTGGGCACCTACCGGGGCAGCCGCTTTGTATGTTTGGTTTTTGGATGGCTTGAACTCATCCATTGTTGGTTTTAAATTCTCTGACAGTTATTTGAGCCCTCTAAATGTTTTCTTGCTCCTCAAAAAATGGAACGTAGGTAGGTACTGACAGCAACACTTAACGATTTTGGTCATGCCATGTGCGATATGCAACCACCATTTGGCCAGCTTAATGCACTAAATATGCAAGGATACATATATATATATATATATATACATATATATATGTATATATATATTAATGTACTTTGGTTATACCTGTTCATTAACACACGTTTTGTTAAAGACCAAGAAGTATTTGGTTTTACCAGTTTCTTCGAACATTGTTCGTGTTTCCGGATGATGTCTTTTAAATGATCAGGTAAATCCATTGACCAGTACCAAATGTTTCGGATGAATGGATGGATGGATTATGATATTCGAAAAGTTCAACACTAACATATGTCCATAGGTCGACTGGTTTACTCTTTACCTGATCATGTAAAAAACTTCATTCAGAAACTGGAGCAATGTTTCAAGAAAGTGGTGAAAACGAAATGCTCCATGGTCTTTAAATATATATATATATATGTTGTTGTGTTATATGTTATCTTTTATTTATGGTGTAAATGCGAAAAATGTGAAAAAACGAAAAATCACCGTCGGTCAAAATATATTGGCCTAAATCCGCTGAGAAACTCTCATTTGGAGAGGTTTGGTTGTCGGGTCCTAGGCTCCCCACCAATCATATGCAAAAATCGACATCCCTGCATGCCCCCTTAGAAATATTCGAAAAGTGTAATAAATGACAGTTTGCATGCTGCCCTTGAGGTCCTACTTTGAGGCCGCACGTCACGAGATTATTGAATGGAAGAATTCTCGCTAGTCTTGCGAGCAGAACGAGCTCGATTCTCGATCGCTGCGTCGAGTTTTGTTACTGCGTCTGTACGTTTTTCCGCTTTCTCCCTTTTCTCCCATATTTCATCGGCAGGCTGCTTTGGCCTGGAAGGATGTCCCCAACTGACCTCAGTAGCGGGTCGTGGTTACATACAGTGGTTTGGAGTCGACCGAGCCCAAACTTGGCTTTTGGCTGGGCCCGCCCGGCCCTGGTTTTGACACTGTTACCTCCCACCCAAACATAGGATTCGGAAAGGAACGTGGCCACTCCCCTGAGTAAAATGGTTTACAGTCTGCGCTAATTGTGTCAAAACCAGAACCAGGCAGGTCCAGCAAAAACCCTTCTTGGGCCCATGTGAGTCCAAACGGGGCTAGCAGTGACAAATTGGCCCGTATTTCTTTATTTTCCCATTGGCGCCCGTCAAAAACTGAGCCTAGGCCGGTCTTCACCGTAGATGGTTGGTTCCGATCTTCGCCGATCCCAGAAGTTCTCGAACATTGACACCTTTAGTCTAAACCACATATCTGGCAATCTGCGAAGAATACGGGGTGGAGTGGCATACGAATAAAATGGTGTCTTCTCTGAGGAAAATCATGGTGGTTCTTCTCTACACAGATCGAGTATAGGCATGTCAATCGTTGTCTAGTTCTGCATTCTGGTATTCCACAAAATCATGTACAAAAAAACGCATAAAGAAACAGATCGGGGAAGATTACTGCGTGCGTGCGTCCCTTGTTTGCGGCTTCTTTCCAGCAAGACTATTCGAAGTTTGAAGTCAAAGTTCATTCGAAACAATATATGATGCTTTTGAATTTGGCAATCGTAATTCGAAGATGGGAATGGTTTAAACCGTTTCAGCTAATTAAACTGAATAGCGCTTGATGACGCAAAATAGGCAAGATTGAATTCCATGTAAAGCCATATGCTGTTCTGTTGTCGCTTATTCTCTCAAGCTTTTTTCTTTTAACACGTGGAAAGTTGTAAAGAATGTTAATATGACGCGGCTGTTACTGCATTACCTGCCTAGCGAAAACCAATATGTCAGTATGTGCAATGCCAGGTAGCAACTTACCTAAATCTCAGTCTGCAGTGACACAGGAATGACAGACATCCTGGGGGGGGGGGCTAAATCTGAATCCGTTCCCAAAACTTGAACAATCTTAAGCCCAGTTGTGGAGCACCATTGTTGGCAGATATGCAGTCCCAGGCCCCGCACTTCACATCACTGTAATAAGATTTTAGAATCTGCCTTAAAGTTTCTAGAACCACTCTAAAATACACAGTACGAAGTCAAATTTCAGACCCTGCTGCTCCAGGCATGCGGCCAGCTCAGCAAGATTTAATGAAATGTGCTTTGGCTTCAGGAACAGTCTGTACTATATGTGTACCTTCTCGGTCAGGTTATGTGCTGGTCTGTCCAGCATTGAATATATATTGTACTTCTTAAATATGCTTGAAGTCAGTGTTGTCATGGAAAGTAAACGCTGCTTGCTGAACATAAAGAAACGACTTTGTTGCAGACCTTATTGAAATGTCCGGTCCTTGTGGCACCTGGCGGTTTTTTTCTATGTGGTGCTATTTTTTGCGAGATGGTGCTGATTTATTTTCAGGTGATGCTCGAGCACCACCTGAGAGATATGAAACTCCGCATGCGGCCCAAAACCCTTGCTTTTGGTTGGACCTGCCGGGCCCTGGTTTGGCACCACTGGCGTGCATTGTAGATCACTTGAATCAGGGGAGTGGCTACGTTCCTTCCCGAATCCTATGTTTGGATGGGAGGAAGTGGTGTCAAAACCAGTGCCCGGCAGGCCCAGCACAAACCTCGGTTTGGGCTCGGCCGACGCCAAACCCGACTGGTTGTGGAATATTTGCCCATAACTCTTTGTTTTCCCATTGACGCCGCTCAAAAATTGGGCCAGGACTGCCCTTTGCCGTGGGACGGTGGTCCCTGGCCCGCACCGGCCCCGGAAATTTTCGAAGACTGACACCTCTGTCGGAGGCTCCCACAGTTCGGTGGGCTCCGACCGACCAGCCGACCGAGCACTGAGCGAAGACAAGGCAGTCTGTACGGCAGCAGTTTAAGCCTATAGATACGGGCTCAGTTCGGTGCCATTTGCTGGACCTGCTTCAAATCGGCGCTGATCTCTGTAGCTGACCGGGAGGCCATTTGAGACGCCCTGAACGCGATCGCGAACGACTCCGCCGCTCGACCTGAGGCGCGCAGCACCGTGCGCAGATTTCTTGCAGGACTTCGACTTCCGGTGCTCGTTAATCCTGACTGCTGGTGTTCTGAATGGCTTCACCGGTGGTTACTGCTATCCAGGCCGAGCAGCAGACAGTGGCGGCCAGTCTCGGACCAGGCGAGGGTTCTGCGGCAAGCAGTGAACGGGCGTCACCATGACTTAGTGACGTTTTGGTCTGAAACACTGAAGCAGGCCGAAAAAAAACTGCAAATCGACAAACATCGGCTGGCGAAGAGAGCACGCCCTCCACGGCCACTGTATGAAGGCGCCGAGCCTTACCACATCGCAAGGCCAAGGACATATACCAGCGCATATGACTGTATACCATGGACAGCCTGGGAAGCCGCCCAGGTGAAAAGCATTTTGACCGTGGCGACAAGGTCCTGGCTGAATCTGAGCTGGCACTGACCACTGGCGACCTTGCTGCAACCGAACGCACCGCTGCCCACATCAGCCTAGACTCGGACAGGCTGAAACTCCGTGTGCAGATGCTGCAGGATCATTGTCGTGGACCGGATGCCTTCAAAACGTCTCAGGTCACCCCACTTTTTAAGGAGTCAAAGAGTCAGCAGGCAGTGCTGACGGAATGCATGCATTAAACTTCCTCGCCTCCTGCTGACTTTTCCGGCTATAGCATGCACCGTGGATAGAAGTTTCAACGCAATGCGTCGCCTAAAATCATACCTCAAATGAACTATGACCCAGTTGCCTCTCAATCCCATTGCCGTCTGCGCGACCTGCGGTGTCGACGCCCTTGTCCTAGGTAGGGCGACATTCCTCCGAGGGTTCGCTGCTGCGACTCCATAGCGGGTCGGTATTTTTGGCAGTTTGCCGGGACGTTCGGTATTTTTAGTTCGTTGCGGGGCTGGTCACGAAGCTGTGTGTGGGTCCTTGGCCTGCTCGTGGCATGAGCCGTTCTTGTGGTTGCCTCCGCCTCATCCAAGCAGCTGTACTGTTCCCTTGGCTGCCTCCGGATTCAAACCTCGGCAGCGCTGTCGTGACTGCCACCTGATATAAACCTCGACACCGCTTCTGTTGCTGTCTCCTGACCCAAATCTCGACCCCGCTGTTGTGGCTGCCGCCTGACCTAGACCTCGGCACCGCTCCTGTTACTGCCAGTCCCGTCTGATCCAGACCTCGACACAGCTCCTGTGGCTACCGTCTGAACCATGACTCGGCACCGCTCCTGTGGCTGCCGCATGATCTTCCAGGCCTCGCCACAGCTCCTGTGGCTGCCGTCTGAACTATAACTCGGCACCGCTCCTGCGGCTACCAGTGACGCCCGATGCGGACCTCGGCACCGCTCCTGTGATATTGCCCCTGATACCCCAGGCCCAGTCGCTGACTCTGTCCCGGCTTAGTGATCGATAACTCGTTGGAACAGCGACAGCTAGGAGTCTTAGACCAAGCCCCTGCGGGCCATGGGTGCCTGTGTCCTGCAGTGTATGTTAAACCGTACAACGAGTGGCCTGCCAAAGCACTGCGTCCAAGAACACGGGCAAAGCGTGTCAAAAAAGCATTTGCATGACACAGTCAGAGTTGGTGTGAATTTGAATGGTCCGCAGTCGGTTTGAGCTAGTGCCCACCATCACAGACCTGATGTCAAATCTGAAAGTGATAAGGAGGCTATGGCTGGACACACTATTTTTTCCTTGTCCCTTTTTGTTTTTGTTTTTTCGGAACCGATTTTGTGAAGTGCCTGTTGACAGAACCAGGTAATTATTGGCATATTTATACTTTAATTGGGTGCAGAAGAACCTCCGGAATTTCCCTCGGAGAAAACGCTAATTTTTCATATGCCGTTCCACCCTGTATTCTTCACAAATTGCCAAATGTGTAGTGCAGACGAGAAGTGTCAATCCTGGAGAATTTCCGGCGAAGACCTGGGACCAATGGTTGTTGTCCTCAGAAGCATATACAAAGCTGCACCAATGCAAAAGGTAAATCTTGAAATAAAAGTATTGAAATATATCCAATGCGTTCCTCAAGATTCTTCTTTGGCACCACTTGATGTCTTCCATAAGCCCAAATTTTGGGACTGGGTAGCCGTGGCTTTGCAGATGCATCCAGCGGCTGTGCCCAATATTAGGCCTTGCGCTAAATGTAAACGAAATGTTCATTTTCCCCAGTCTATGTATTGTTTATACCGGGCCCAGCACTGGGTACCCGACACTGACCTGCGAACCGGGCTCAACATGTACCAGCATTGACACCTCTGACGTCTCTCGTACCCTTAAATGCAAGTTCTCCGCGCCCTGCATAAATCATTATATCCAGGACATTAGTTTCGAAGCCAGTTGAAGTTGGTTATTCCGTTTCATGACTGAAAGGGTGTGATGGATAAAGGAGGTTATGATTATTAAACCTGTTGAGGAGGAAGAGGAGGTATAATAAAGAGCAACAACATCACTGTAACGTTTAGTGTATTACGTAAGGCTCAAACTCTCTTGTACTGAAAACTGAATTGGTCTACATCTGGTGCGTCTTTTTGGGAAGGAGAAGGTTAGTCTGGAAATAGCATCACCTGGAATTTTCAAAAACTCCACTCCATGCCCGCAATCCTTAAAAAAAAGGATTGCCATCCAGGATTGCAAATCCTGCAGTCCAAATCCTGATGGTCCGTGCTCTTTTGTTACTCACAGCAACAGCCTCAGTGCTTGATGGAAGCTTTTCAATGCTGGCAGCAAACACAGGATATAACAGTGTTTAAAGCACCCATTTAGCATATACCAAAAGCAGCCAAAATACTAATCCATTTCTGCAGGTTAGAAGAAAACGTTATGAAAAGCAGCCATTTATCATACTAAAAGCAGCTAAAGTGAATGTTGTATTCTTTTATGTAATACTTAATGTTTTTTATTTAATGTCTCTATTTTTTACATTTTTCGCCTGCGCTTAAGGGTATGTTAGTTTGTCTTACCGACTAACATTTCACCAGGTTTTGTGACGTTTCATTGCGATGAGATGAAGTATCTTCGAATATTGACCAGTCTTAACCACCACTGACCCAAAGTAGACCGACCATGCTCTTTTTATCGAATTAGCCGGAACGTGTTAAAGTGGGTGGCGTTAAGATCAGAGTCCATGCTAAGCCGAGCTTGTTCGCGGACCCTGACAACTGACGGTGCTGGAGCATCTATATCGTGCCGCGGAACTCCTGAACACGGCCACCCGTGCAGACCGGCTGTCCCTTGCGGTCTCAGACCAAAGACAGATGCCCGTTTAGGAACCTGAACTCAGTAGCTGGCACCCAACGGACTTTGTTGTCCGGCTCTTTATCCATAAGGCCACGACATCGGCCACGGCTGTTTTGTTCAAATGCTCATCATATGGGCTAAGTGACTTCAACATATGGTATGGCCGGTTAAATCGATTTGGGAAAAACACGGAGCACTTCATATTGAACATTTAACGTAGGCTGGCTTCGAATAACTCGGCTTGGTATTTTCTACTCCGCCATTTTGCCAACTAAATCCCCTCCCCCAAGAAATCGTTGCGATCGGTTGAATAAGTCACGACATAACGGAAAGGTCATATTTCACCACCAGTGTCCGTGATGTTCAGTACGAGAGACACCATTAAGCGTGCACCTACAGTTACAAGGCGGAGGGCATAAAATGTTTCATTCTTCATCGTAGACGACAAGAGTGTCGATTTGTATTTTTTGAGAGGGCCCTGGCCCACCCGATGTTGACTTGGGCCCGCGTAATGTTGGTTTGCCCCCACCCCCAATATTTTCTGACAGTTTTAAAGGAAAATAAGTAATAAGAAAGAAAGGAACGGCCGTAGTAGATAAGAGATGGGCAGAAAGTAAAGAATAAAGTCTAAAGTGATGTGTTTCCTATTTGGTAAATAGTAGCCAAAAAACCTGTGAATTATCGTTGGTCAAAATAAAGTGGGCTAAATCCGTTGAGAAACCGACATTTGGAGAAGGCTAGGTCGTCAGGCCGTCGGCTCGGCTCCCCGAATCATTTATGGAAATCGACACCCCTGACAGATTATTACTTTGAAACCCCATTCCAATTCAGTGATGCAGCCCCTATTTATTTGGGCTTTCGCCAACCTGTACTTGGTTCGTGCACCTAGAAATGAAACCATACACTATATAACGTAAGCTACGACACCTATCTAATGCTGAGTCCCATCAACCAATATTTCTGTATAACAGCACTTCTGCTCGGAGCTCTGCGATGCCTTTGACCACTAGAGCTTTAAGAGAAATGGTTGCAAGCAAAACTGAAACACTAAGGAACTCCAGGCAAGCAACCAAGTTCATGGAACGTTAGCAGGCCAAAGCGGTCGTTTTGAGCGAACAAATAGGCTTTCTCAACTATACATGAATTCTTTTATTTTTTTGTACACTACCAGTTTGTGCCGTTCACTATCATCCGGAAAGAATCTACAACGAAATTCGTAAAAATCTCGTACATTACAATAATAGGAGTGCCCTGAAGTCATTTAATATCAATGAAGATTTTCTCTCAGTCTTCGCAATGCGTAAAGGACCGTACGTCGTATGGTCTTAGAGGTCACCGAACAGAATGCATTTTACATAAGCCCCATAACTTGAAATTCCCGGGATTATAGACACGCTTTTTTGGATTATGACTGATGTGCAAAATTTGGGTCAAAGTCTCGTCACTGGGTGGGCAAAATGTTTGACTAGTGAGAGACATTTATCTATCCAGCTGACAGGTTGACATTGACGTGCTAATTAAAAATTGACATCTTGACGCCAACTAAACAACGGGTTCATTGTAAAATATGAAATCAAAAGACCTTTTCTTTCGTTCATCCATCACCTAGGGCTCTGCGCCGCCTCTAATTAATTGCAAAGTAAAAGTAGCTTCCAGTTCCAAGTAATTGCAATTGCATCACTGTTCAAATGACCACGGTGACGCGGGAAAACACAGCGCGTGTTGTTTAAATGGCCTCTGCCACCAAGTAAGGTATTTGACAGCCAGAGACTTATTTTTGAAACCTATTGTTTCATCATTGCGGCGTACGAGTATATCCTGTATTTTTCGGCATTTTCCGTTCGAGCATATCTGATGTGAGCCCTCAGGACGCCCAACAAATGCAGCTAATGGTGGACAGTGGTTGGTTCACCAGCCAGTACCCTACTGTTGGCCTGGACGGCTTAGCCACTCCGAAGCTCTGGATTCGCACGAATGGCGTCTGGATGGATGAGGGTAAGTCCTATGATGTCCTGAGCCAGGCCGTGTTTGCGCGGCCAAAGGTCATTGCAGATATGCGGACCGTTGGTGTGTTTGTTGGTTTGTTTGTTTGTGCATTAGGACGCACAGTCTCTTGGGCTCAAGCGTTCAGTCTGGGTAAAGTCATGTCTGTAGACGACCGAACGACGCCCGACCAGTCTGTCTGCATTTGTAAAACGCAACTAGAGACCAGACTACAGCACCCTTTTTGCTATGGTGATACTGAGGAGCAAAACAAACGTCATAAGAGAGAGAGAGAGAGAGAGGGGGGAGAGAGAGAGAGAGAGAGAGGGAGAGAGGGAGAGAGAGAGCGAGAGAGAGGG
Organism: Capitulum mitella; assembly: GCA_030062745.1. Classification (NCBI taxonomy): domain Eukaryota; kingdom Metazoa; phylum Arthropoda; class Thecostraca; order Pollicipedomorpha; family Pollicipedidae; genus Capitulum; species Capitulum mitella. The sequence goes on along the minus strand of CP099848.1, from coordinate 29,371,307 downwards.
AGAGAGAGAGAGAGGGACCAATTTCCAGTTTTCTCTGTGTGAGTCTCTGAGGCCTTCTGTCACGCGCATTTGCCACAGGATCTTTTAAGACGATTAAACTTGCCACGTAAATTTTGTACTCATTGCGAAGTATTATTACACGGCCTAAGAACAGAGAAGGTCCGACACATTTCCGCGCGCACCAAGCTTGTCGTTGAAGAAAGCGTAATTCAGGAGTTATTTGTAACTGACATTCAAACAAGCAAGCACGCTCCCAAACCCCGGTTTATTCCGATCGCATCGTTGTTTGGTCGATTCGCTGTCTCGGTCCGTCTGAATGATAGACCTAAATTAGTGAAAGACCATGCATCACAATGGTGGCATTCTACGATGCGTCACTGTAATCTGAGCTTGTGCACCCCAATGCGGTGCGTACTGCAGATTCGCTTCGATCCTGGATTTGGACCTATTTTTTTTATGGAAGCGAGGATCCTCGCTGTTACAAGCAGGGGACAACGGAAACAGTCAGCGCCGATGTGCCCCTAGATGGAAATAAAAAATGTGGGGCATCACTCCCTCTGTGATTATGTCCGCTCCTGCGCAGCAAAAAGTTTATATCCCGCTCCTTGGCAGTGTCACGGGTAGGCTGAATAACGTAAGCAATGCACGTCGTTGCAAATGGTGCGTTTAATATGGGTGATGTATGTAGGATAAACATCTGTATATCATATGGTCCACAAGTTATAAATGTTAAACGAGACAAAGAAACTGCAGATCAGGCAAATAACATCCCCAAATCTCTAATCCAGATTTTTTCGAGGAGGGAATGTGCGTGGGTGTCGGGAAGTTTTTCAAGCTGGTAATTGCCACCAGCGCCGCCACCGGGTGATTCAGGGAAACAAATACCCACTTTATAGACTATACTGCTAGAATATATGTTTACCTCCCTTTCCAAATTTTTTATAGGTGATGCCCTACATGCTGTGTCGCCACCAGCGCCGCCGTCGGGTGGTACAGGGCAACAAATACCCACTCTACAGACTAGGCTGCTAGAATATGTGCGTATCTCCTCTTTTCGGGCATTGCATTACTAGAATCCATTACTTGCACCAGTTTTACACCTAACGTTCATTCAGATGGAGTGAGCGCGCGAAACCAGTGACGCAATCGTGCAATCGATGAATATCAGAGTTGTGAACATTTGTGCCCCCCCCCCCTTGAACGTCATTCGCAAATATCTTTTGGATTACGCGCCTTTGGTCCATATACGGCGGAATGTTGTCAAAGTCAGGGAAGGAGCCATTTTGAAATCGGTCTTCTCCATGTTACGCCATACTGTTAATGATGGTATGTTTTCCAAATTAGGGGGGGGGGAGAGGGGCAGCTGCTGCACAGTCCCCTGTTCCTACTGTCACTGCCTTGATCAACAATCTTGGCACCAGGAGAAATACCTCAGATCCGTTCAGTACCTATGGATATGTCACAACAGGTAAAATTACTTCAGAATCAGTGAAAACAAATTTGTGTGAAAATTTTTGTCATTTCGAAAGACCTTACCGCAAATAATATGGGAAAATTCTGGTTGAAACTGCCTTGCGAAAAACGTGACATTGTGCGCAGTTCAATAACTAATTAAGGTACACATGACATGAAGTGAACTTGCGAGCAAAGTGTCCATGATCCATGATGTATGACATGATCAACGGATGTTGATGACTTGGCAACGGTCACTCAATTCGAATCAGTGAACTTCTCGTAACTGATGCATGTCTCTGGCGAAAGATGAGGATGTTCATTTTGAGTCCTAGAATGCTGAGCAGAAAAAATCACGAGCACGAAAACAGTTGTGGCACTGAGCCTGTTTCACTGCTCGAAAAGGACACTGCGGCGCGAGATGCCGCCACTCGGCCGTAGCGGCATGGTTCCGGCTGGCCGCTGACCGTACCTGTCTTCGCCAGATGACCCGTTGTGGGATTCGGCCTCCAACCAGCCGCGAGCCCAGCCTGACGAGAAAATCGGCTGTTTGAAGACGGCCAACGGGCTCCTGCACGACTGCTCGGGGGGACATCTCAGCGCTTCCGTCTGCAGATACGTCGGACGTACGTGACTCTCGGCAGTGGCTGGACGTCTGTGGCAGATGACAGACGGTGGACGTCTGACGCAGGTGACAGAAGAAGGACGTCTGCGACAAATGACAAACGGTGGACGTCCGCAGCAGATGACTGACGGTGGACGTCGCGGCAGACGATAGTTGGGCGACTGCTGCAAATGACAGACGGTGGGCATCCGTGACAGATGACAGAATGTGGTCGTCTGCGGCGGACGCCTGCGGCAGATGACAAACGGTAGACATACGCGACAGATGGCAGCCGGTGGGCATCCGCAGCAGAAGGCAGATAGTAACCAACGGCAAGACGGCCAAATAGCGAAATTTGTTCTGAGTTCTTGATCCGCATTCACACAATTATAAAACTGAAATCCCTGGTTTGGGGACAACATGGTCAGGGTAGGTTTACCACCGTTATACATCATTTGTTTTTTGCGTCTTTCGCTCAAGCCATCATTGCGTAAATGAGCGTCCGACCCGGCTCAGGACCATACACTGACAATGAAGTTTCCGCCGCCGGCTGGCGGGATAGAAAATGGAGCTGCTGAAATTCTACGAAGCGCCGTGCTCATGCCTGCTCAGCAGGGATTCGGCTCCCTGGAAACATCGCCTGCAGTGGACATCGAATAGGGGTCGAAACACGGGCTAAACGGGTTCGAGTGGAGGAATAATGATCGTGGTACGTAATTCGAGCATCATGTGTTACTGAGCCTGAGGAGAAGTATTGTTCCTGTTATGTCGACACGCAGCGGTGATGCTATGTCGGCATGACTAGTCTGTAGACATGAGCAGTCTTGTGTTTCCCTGTAACGTTGACTTCGTATGTCGGCTCGGCATTTGCCATTGTTTCACGGAGTAAGCGGTGGGATTGAAGGTTGACAGTCACGTGACAATTTTCTATTATTTTTTATTGAAGCTGGGTTTCTAATGGTAAAGACACTGAGTAAAGACGACCTTCACCGTCGTGAAGACGTAAATGAGCCTTTCACACTCCTGTTAACCCTATTCCCGGAGGGCTAGACGGTATTGCCTATTCCCGGCAGGGGGTGGGGATTCAACCCCCTGAGATCTCGAGAACTACACATCCAGTTTGATTACAACAAACGGCAATCGGTTTGCTATGACGTTAGCTACATTTTTATAAAAAGGAGTTTTGAAAATTTCGAAAGGTGCCGATACAGGGGCAAAAAAGTCAGAATTGAAGCATTTTCGGGGTTTGTTATAACTCCGTTGTTTATGGATGGATTTTAATAAAATTGGCACGAATTTTAAACCTATTTTAGACCATCTTTGGTCATGGCTCCGTGACGCGACCTGACATCAACCTGAAGCTTGGTACACAAGAAGAGTGATGTATATTCCGTGATGTATATTCCGGGTTTGGCATTTAGAAAAAAACACTGAAATTATTACTATGAAACCAAATTATGACTTTTGGCCTTGACCCAACCTTGTAAAATCAGTTCAGATAAACAAGAATGTATCTGTATGGCTTTTCAACTATTTACCTATACACTCTATAAAATTTTAAGTTCCATGCTAAAAATGCTATTTTTGGCAGTCATTTTTCTTTCGCCCTCAACAGGGCCAACAATAGCCTGGGGTGCCTCCCAAAAACGTTGCCTGGCTCCACTCCCAGTCGATATAACATTACGAAATTCTGTTACAGTACGTAGAAAAAAATAGGTTGAAAAAGTGACCAAGTTTGGTGAAGCTGCATCAGAAACCCTGGAATGTACAAGCAAAAAACCCGAGGGGGCGGATTCAGTCCCCCCTGCCGGGAACAGAGTTAAAAGCTGGGAATGAGAAGAGCATGGAGGAGGATTGTGCTTGCCTTACCTTCGATCATCTCGATCACCTTGATGTCACGAAATTATCGACTTTTGGGCGGGGGTACAGACCGTGGACACGATGTAGTTAACATGCATATGCCATGAAAACGGGTAATAGGTGAAGAGCATCATTTCAACCTTCGTACCGAAACAAGGAGTAAAAGTGTCCCCATGATCCCCGAGACTGTGATATTGACCTAACTTGTGTGCTTCGAAGTGCACATGTCCTGAACGGATGAAGATAATTTGTTTTTTGACGATATCATCGTAACTACAAATAACGTTGTTTAAAGCGATCGGGTTGACATTTATTGCAATATCAAAGGAGACGTTCTATTTTTACCATATGTTTTGAACTGGTGTTACGCAGTGGTCGATTCCGGAAGTCGACAAGGACTGCAGATGTATACTGCCGCTCAAAGTTTTGCAGTTGTGGGGTTGAAATCGATTTTCCACGTTGTATAGCATGTGAATGGCTGTTGGGTTGCGCATGATTTAAACCTTTTGCGCGATGGCGAAATAACCTTAGCGAACGCAGCCCAGCGAACGTCAGCCATTCTGTTAACGCACGTTCTTTTACAAAAAGGACCTCGTGAATTCGGACGTATTTCATCGCACGTTTTAATTAGCTGTTTGCCTGTGGCGGACTGCGAAATATTCACTTGAAATAGCAAGATAACGGGGCTGTATCATTCATGCAATGTTAACCGATAACCAGTGCTTCGATACCGTAGATCATCACAAACACTAAACAAATGATTATAATCCACGACAAGGACTCGGTGTTGGACTAAGAAAACTTAGAACTGCCACGGGAAATTTGTTTTGTGCCGCCATCATTTGCCTCAGATTTAACATGCGTAAATTTTTGTGGATGTTGTTGTTTCGAGTCCTTGGTTCGAGATGGGCTTCTCAGAGAAAGAAATGCTGAAAACGTTATTATCGCCTCTTGAAGACAAAATCAAATCATTTTCAAGAAGCAATTAAGGTGAATCGCCTTCTTCAACTTTTGTTCGAATAATTATCGGGGGAGTTTCACGTTGATGCATTCCGTCTTGATGTTGTCCAAATATAGCTTCCGAACGGTGAATTTGATTCATCTGAAACCTGGTGCACCCTTTGGGACATTTTTTCCTCATCTGATGGTGTACAATTTATCTATGTTGCCATGGTAACGACCTATGACATAACGAGAACCATGCCAGCCGTTTCCGCGCGCCAACTCGGCCGATTGACAACGCTCTCATTTTCGCCTTACTGTGAGACGGCTGGAGCGCACAAATGCCATAAAGTGTATATCAATCGAATCAAAATATTGTGTTGTTTTTGAGTCGATTGACTCAAAGACTACACATGTATTTTGTAGGCTTGGGCTCACTCCTGAAATTATCGAGGGCTTATACTAAGGTCATGAGGCACGTCGGGAAACACGTTCTTTTTTATCTTCAGAACTGCGATAAGAAGTAGATATCGAAAAACAATCTATGTATTCGGATTGCCTGAATTGTAAGGAATTGAGTGATGTAAATCTGTTGCAAGACATGAGCTATTTCATGAAAAGAGAGAGGAATGCAGTGAAGATCTGACTTGCTTCGACGGGCGGAGCGGCACCGGACGCGGGTTGGTGAACGTACAATGCCACGACATGCCTAAATTGGATTTTGTGTAGGATATCAACTAAAGAACATTTTAACACATATGAGTCACGATTGTTAGTTAATCCAAGAGCATTTTAGCCCACTGGTTTAAGATAACCTTGGATGTCGTGACATGACCTTGGATGACCTTGAATGACCTACGATGACCGACGATGACCTCTGCATGCCATTTGACAATGACGTTGGTAACTTCAGATGTTACATTTCACTTAAGCATCGATTGCTACCTGCAAAAAACACTTCCGCACCTCCGAAAACGCATGTAAACCGACGACCCGCTGGTATAAGGACTGACCTAGCATGACCTGGATGGGACTCCACGGGGTGAAATACATTTTTGTGGGGTGCAGAGAGACTCGCCATTTTGCCCAATTATCATTTATTCCTGGCGTTCCTCTGTGCCTAAACTCGAAAAAGCATCACTTTCTGCCATATTTTTTTTACCTTTGGCTCGACCTGAAAGGTTACCCGTTGACAAAGAGTTTCAAACGAGATAGCAGTCGCGAGATCTCATTATGCACAAGACTGTGGTTTTTCCGCGACGCTCTAGGGCATACAATGTGGAAATGGCCGGGGGTCCTACCCCCATACGACTGCGTTGTGCAGAAACTGCTGCACGAGCAAGGGTTAAGTCTAAGCCTTCGGCTACTGGTCCATGCAGCAGCATCAGACGCGTACGGTTCTGACGCCGTGTGTATTCCAACTGCCGCTCCTCGCCAGCTCACGCGCCGTGCCCTACTCACCTTCTAGAACTTCCGACCCCACGGCGGCGGCGGCCGGCCACCCAGCCAGGAACAGCTGCAAGGAGCAAGGAGCAAACTAGCAAGGAGCATCACATTAGGATTTCAGATTTTAAGGGCATTAGAACCTTGCAAATCTTTTGCAATAAACCTGACTGCGTGTGACATTCAGTTACTCTCGAAACTCGGTTTTGTTGTTGAGGATGAGCTGGAGCACAGTGAGCAGTTGTATGACGAATTGGTATTTTGAATGCTTTGGCTTTGAAATTTTTCCTTTTGTATGCTTTACCCGACTGTGCTCCTAAGGTGCTGACATGAACGACGCGGTCATAAAATCATCGTAGCATCGTTGCCCTTTCCAAAGCAGCTGGCAGCTGGCCCACTGGCCAACTATTGAGCGCCGACTTGACCTGAACCCTCTGCCAGAATACGGAGACCAGAGCTGCGCCAGCTGAACTACCGCTTGCAGCACGATCGTCGCAAAACAAAAAAAGTTTCTTGACCAACCAGAATGTGATCTAACAAATAAAAAAATAATTCTCAACTTACTATGATATGCTCTTGAACACTAGTTTAAAGGCCCATTCGCTGAAGACAAATTCTTCACACGTTTTGGAATATCTCATAACAGCATCAAGGATTTAAGTTTAAACATAAAAAAACATTCTACACTTTGGGGACACAAAGAAGAAAAAATGACACTGAAAGTGAAGATGGCCAATATATAGGAACAGAGCAACTATTTTCTTTGCCTTCGTTTTCCTCCCCGCCAACTCCAAAAAGAATACGATGTCGGAAAGACATTGCGCATGCGTCATACTGTACTACAACAAAAATACTACGCATTATACTATTATCGTACAAATACAAGCAATACAAATACTACACTGGTATTTGCATTTATTCAGTGATTTCGCATTTTCTTTTGCTGAAGCATGTCCCAAAACTACCCAAAAAAGAGAAACATATTGGATTTCTTTCTCGAATGTCGCCACAGTGCCACTTCCATCCTTCAGACAGCTGAATGTCACATCCGTTGGCTACAGACAAGGTTTGTTCTGCTTCAATGCGTTGTACCGTCCGCGGCAGAGAACCTGGCTCCGGACACGGACGGGCAGGCGATCGAGGTGCCTCTGGGCTCCTCCGCGCTGCTGACCACCGGCGGCCTTCAGACGGGCTCCGGCGCGTCCGGCGCCGTCCTCACCGCCGACTTGGGCACCTACCACGCCGTCACGTCCGTCCTGCTGCACCTGGACCAACTGCGCGGTAACGGTCCCCGTCACCGTGACGAGTTGCTCGATAACGTCCTTCCTGCTGCACCTGGGCCAACTGCGCGGTAACGGTCGCCGTCAACGTGACGAATTGCTCTATAAAGTCCTTCCTGCTGCGCTTTAGCTGCGCTTTAGCTTCGCTGCGCTCAGCCGTTCGTTAACCGCCTCCGTTACCGCCGACGACCGTCCCTCTTTTCAGTCGGGGTCTTTTCGGTAGCGGTCAGACATCTGCCCGGATCCCAGACCTAGATCTTGGACTCCAGTGGATCCTTGGACCCATTGGAGGATGTTGGTCGCGGCGGCGCTTGTATGCGTGGTTGGAGATCTAGGGTCTGGATTGCGTGGCATATTTTTTGACGAGTCACATGTTCCGCTAACAATGACTGTCTCCAGTGGCGGCCCAATCGGCAAATTTCTCAAACTTTTCAGGAAATTACGCCTTTTCTTTTCCTTGAAAATTACGCCGGACTACTTTGAGGAGCCCTTTGGTAGCTGTCCCTGTCTTTGCTGGGAATCTCCTTGGCTTTTTCTTGGAGCTTTTCGTTTATGATTCTGATCTCCACTGGCAGCTCCCGGGCAGTCTTCCCCGAGCAATGCAAGAAATCCCTTGCACACGGTCCCAGTCTCCGCCTAAACCGCAGCTGTGCGCGGTAACGGACAAACTCATAGCCCCGGGGTCGCTGCTGTCCGCCGCCTCGTCACCGCGAGGAGCCGCCCCCCATTCCGTGGCCCCTCTCCTCACGAGTTCGCCATACATTCCGACCTCCGCGAGCTCGCACCGGTCAGATGTCGTCACGGTTCGCCTCGCTGCCGCAGCCGAGGACATCAACGTGACCGTGGCCACCACCGTCACGCCCGGAGACGGCGGCCTCGAGAGTCTGTGCACCGTCGTGCTCGAGGCCTACCAGTACCCGGTAGGTGATGGTGCGTGCTGTACCAGTACCCGGTAGGTGACGGTGTGTCCTGTATCAGTACCCTGTACGTGGCTGTGCGTCCTGTATCAGTGCCCGGTAGGTGACGGTGCGTCCTGTATCAGTGCCCGGTCCGTGACGGTGCGCCCTGTATCAGTACCCGGTATGTGACCGAGCCTCGAATCGGTGCTGGGCCGCTGATACGGCTTCCGTCAGGCCAGGCCACGTTCCTGCATGACGTGCCTTGCGCAGCCCGTCCACGGCCGATGTACGTGCTGCATGGAAATAATCAGGCTGACTTGTAGCACAGGGTGTTAGCAACCGACAAACATTGCTCCGGACGTGTGTGGACATCGACTTGTCGACTGCGACAGTCTGGGCGTGGCATGCGTTATGTTCCTGCCCATTTGCACTAATTCCCAGCCATTCAATATCATTATGGGCTCATGTCAAAGTGACCTTATCACAAATACCGAAAAAGTGTCTGCCTGAGTCACGTTTCGTACCCTGGTTTTCATATCAATGCGTCACTACCTGTGATGCTCTTTTTTGACAAAATCAAACCTATTTCGGACGAAATGCCGAAGAGGAAGCCATGTTAGTGTTCAAGACTGTCCAGGATTCAAGCCTTTCCAACAGCAATCCGATAGATTTTTCAGTGGCGTCATAGCAGCAGACATCGGCATTAGCAGTGACATTGTAGCAGGCGCTGTAGTAACGTCTATCCTTTGATTTCTTAGTTTGGTTTGTTTGTTCTGGTAAATAGTGACATCATATCTTGTGTCCTTTTTGGATAAAATATTGACATTAAAACTGCAGCAGATGTGGTGCATTCCAGTTTTTAGTTAGAAGTTCATGGTGATTAGTTTGATCAGCAAACAGCTTTGTTTCACTTCAGATGCGTACAATGTGGATATAAGTATTTGAAGACGTCGAACTGAATTCGGTTTGCAAAGCGCAGAGGCTTAACCAACCATGGTGTTGAGCGACTGTCAAAATGATAGTTTTGTGCCGTGCTAGGAGTTCAGTTAATGACTGGGATAGCAAGCACCATTTTGTTTTATAGCATTTTTTGGGCAGTTGGCTTGCAATAAGCTGTCCATTTTTCCGAGAAATAAGTGCATGTCCGACCCAGTTCCGATCCGGAAATCGGAAAATCTTCGAAAAGTCGGAATTCGGGCTCTGATAATTAACACTAATCACTACGACGAAAAGACGTGATCAGGACGAAAAAAAGACAGCAGAGATTTCGACCTCAGCTTAAGGTCAAACGGAGACCTGGGGCCGAATACGAATTCCTCGCAACGCTTGCGCTTGACACGAACTTCCGTTCCAGTATTGTTTAATGTTTCTACGTTGAGAATGGACACCGTTCTCTATCGCCGTGGATGCCATCGTCAAAATCTGGCCATCCGGAAGAAAAAAACTGCGTAAATAGTCTTCGGTACCCAGGCTTTCATATGAACGTATCGCAACGGCACGCAAAAACGGCGATCACTGTCAAAGCCGATACCAGAGCTTTTAACCCCAGTTCAAAGTTAAACGTAGTCCCGGGTCAGGATTCAACCCACACGCAGCTCTTGCTCTTGACAAGAGGTTTAGTATGAGCATTGCTTGATGTCCGCTTTGAATAGATTTTTGAATAGAGCGTTTTGATTGATTGAATAGAGCGTTCTCTGCCGTTCCGAATGTCATTGCAAACGTCACCGGTGACTTGACAGAGGTGAAATGTACGAGTGAGCCAACCGACCTCTGCCACTGCAGACCTCTGCCACCGTTAGGCCTCTGCCGCCAGCATGTCTGCCGCAGGACATCGCCCGCCAGTACAGCTGCGCCCAGCCGCTGATCGGTCGTTTCGTCAGGCTGCAGCGCGCCGCCACGGGCCTCCGGCTGGTACGGCTGAAGGTCATGGGGTCGACGGTCGTCCGCCTCTGAGGCCCTCCCGGCCGGAAGAGGATTTCTGGGCGCCGGCGGCCGCGGTCAAGGTCACGCGTGACCCTATGGTCAGAACTGCCGGGTCACTTCTCGCACCGGGGCTGTCGGGAGCTGCGAGGCGAAGCCAGCCGTAGAAGTTGTGTGATCTCGTTAGAGCTTTGCTTGATTCAGCCTTTGGAATGCTCTGTTGCCTATTGGCAGGTGGTGAAGCCATATTTTTGAGCTTTGTTTCGTTCCGTTAGTGTGGCCTAAATACCAGATACCTAACCCGTCTTGCGTGCTACACGAACGGGTAAACGAAGTGTTCGTCATTGAAATCACGGTTTCGTCTGGCCGAGACGTATACAGTACTGGTTTTTGCACTTATGTAGTTACCGCGGAACCTGGGGTCATCGTCCACATACGCTTGTCTGTGATGCTTGGCGATCCGCAGACGGCGTGTCGAACTTCGAGCTTTCAGGAAGGTTTCAGCGAGAAATGCAATGCTTATTACACATCGGTAGGCAGACGCTTTTCATTGTTCCAATGCTAAAGGTCCGTTCATTTTCCTTTCTATAACAGAACGTGTCGTCTTTAATTCTAACGTTCACGTGTGGCCGCCTGTAAAACTACACTGCCTGCAGTGCTGTTAGTCACGGCCCGTTTCATGGTCATAAATAAACTTGCACCAGTCGCAGGTTTCCATCTAGACGTCGCAGCCCTGGTGATGAATACATGCATGGCAGGAATGGACCTGTCTTATAAATCAAGATATGTCATGAACAACTCAGATCTTTTGATGTCCTTCGATTTGAAATGCTTATTTATTTATTCGAGGCACTGGAGGCTATTTACTGGGCACCTGTAAATAGGCTATTTTTAGCCCTGTTGAGGGTGAAAGGAAAATGGCTGCCAAAAATAGCGTTTTTAAGATAGGATTTGAAGCTTTCCATGGATACATAGGTAAATGGTTGAGCAAGGTAAAAATACAATGTTGTTCATCTGAGATCACTTCACAACGTCGGTGAAGGTCAAAATTCAAGTGTTGGTTCCACAGCAATAATTTTCAAGCTATTTTTTCAAACAATAAATCCTATGACTTTGAAGGGTGCTCTCTACTTATGTACCAAGTTTCAGACTGATGTCAAGGCGGGTCCCGGAGCCATGACCTTAAATGTCAGTGCGCGTACCCTATATCACAACAGCCGTAAAATGGATTTTTTGAAACGGAATGAATTCAAATGATTGGGAACGTTTTCAAATAACATGAAATGCACATAACACCATTCCAAGTGACTCTAAGGTCACTGGAGGTCATTTACGGTCAAATGTCGTAAGCTGATCTGAAGGACATGAGACTATAACAGTTCCCCTTTTTCATGTCCCTGGCACCGCTTATGCTAACAGTACACAAACATTGTAATACGATTTGTACTTCTTCAGCATAGCATGACTAACGGAAGCTAAAAAATGTTTTTAACCTTTTTTAATTCGTTTTTTTAAAATAATCCTCCTATTTTTGAAACCTTGTGAATGCCTATGAATTCTATCAAAATTTCAAATGTATGGCCCCATGGTAAAAGTCACATCCATAATCTCTCGATTCATGCCAATTTCACCCAAATTGGTCCATAAACAACAGACTTATAAACAAGTCCAATAATACCCCATTTTGATTTTTTGCGTCCCCATGTATCCACCCGTTTCAAAATTTTGAAAAATTCTGTTTATAGAAATGTAGTTTACGTTATGGCAAATCGATTGCCGTTTGTTGCGATCAAATCGGATGTGTAGTTCTCGTGATCTCGGGAGGGGGGCCGAATCCTCCCCTCTGCCGGGAATCGGCCATACCGTCTAGCCCTCTGGGAAAAGGGTTAAATGCGGTTCTGGAAGGTTTCGCACCTCGGTTGCCAACACGTTGAACGCCGACAACCCCGATTACAAAAACCTGCGCCTCTCAGACTCGCGGTAGATGGTGGGGTACATAAGTCGTGTACACCTCGGGTTGTTCGTTGGTGACAGTCGTATCTCGTCATCGGACTTGTGCTTAATTCCGTTTGACCGGATTCGATTCCTATTTCATGCCAAGACAGATGGCTCCGAATCCGAATCTGATTCCAACGAATACTATAAAAGCAATGTAATCATTAAATTACATCGTAGATATATATATATATATATATATATATATATATATATACATACGTATATTTTAAAGGCACCTTTTCGTTTTCACTCCTCCCTATGAACGCCGAGGTCTTTCATACAGGTGAAGGGTGCCACTCGAGTTCACCTGTTCATCACGGGATCCATCTCGCGTATCAAAATAGTTCCAAACACTACAAGGCGTCGCATTTCACACACTCGCGCTGACAGTATTAGCGATGATTTTTTGTCGAATCGAGAGGATGCCGTGATGTGCTGTGTGGATTAGAGGACCGCCGCATTGCAGATGCATGGTTAGCGTCTCGACAACGTTGTTAGGCTGCCAATGTACCCGCTTTTAGGCAGGAATGCGCAGTCTCCCTTGTTGCATTTGTAGCGGTACACGACACTACTGTGCTTGAGTGGCGATTGATTGCTGGACATGTTTTTCATGGCCATTGCAGATGTGGTAGGACTTTGGCAATGCATGTTAGCCGGATTTTGTCATTGGGCTGCTGGGTCTCACAGTTTCTGCTGATTATGTTTTCCAGATCGTTTTCATCCACTTTATAGCCAGAAGACATTTGGCTCTTGTGAAGTGAAAAGTGTCCCCTCGTTCTGCTCTTATGATTGGGTGAAGATGTTTGTTGATAGCATTCTCAGTCTGGTGGTCGACGAATGCTTCGTCATAGTCGTTGTCAGCTAAGATCTGCTTGATGTGCTGAAGTTCCTGATGCACCAGAGGCCATGTTGAGCAATGTTCCAGAGCACGACGGACGTATGTTCTGATGAAACTGCTGTTGTAACGTTCTGGGCACTGGCTTTTGCCGCTAAGGCATCTTTCCGCATCCGTGGGTTTGCGGTGGACACTGTTGACGTATTTTCCCTCACATGAGTCAGTTGAAATGCCCAAAAACCCATTTTATTGTCGATGCATTCTTCGGCAGTGAAAGCCAGTCCGGAAACCACTTCTAGTCGAAATTTCTGGAAATGCAATATATATATATATATATATATATATATATATATATATATATATATATAGGATATATATGTATAGGATATATATACACCACCTCCTATATATATATACATATACACACATATATATATATATATATATATATATATGTCTATATATAGGAGGTGGTGCAAGTGCATCCCCAGCCTATTATTGTGCTTCTCAACTTTTCCGGCACCACCATGATCTAGCCAATGTTTATTTCCACGACATATACAATCTTGTCCCAACATATCTGCAAAGTTAAGAGGGTAAATTGTTTTGTATTATATAAATTTTTAATGTGTAATAATGAAATACACCTTTTTTGCAGATTATGCTAACAATTTTAGAACCAGTACGCATCATGGACTAAATTTCCTTCTTGGAATTCACACAAAACATCGTTGGCCTCACTGTCCTGTCGCCTAGGCATTCTATGAGCATTTGCCCTCAACGTATCCCATCGTATGGCTATGATACATAGTGAGTCAAGATGCTTCAACCATTGTTAATTCTAAAAAAAACATGAAATGCCATCTAAATCTGTCAAAAATTAACAGGAGTACGTGCTTCTTTAAAAGACACTATCATAATACATGCCAAGATAAATTTTTCTGCAAGCAATGTGTAGCAACGACCTGAGACAATGTGGGTATTGGCTGAACATGCCTCCTACTTCTCATAACTATAGAAATGCATGTAGTTGCCTAACCTTGCTGGTACCAAAAGTTTCAGAATGAAAAAGTAGCCCGACTGGAAGTATCTTGTACCTTATCAACACCATAACTTTCCCAGAATAACCTCTAGAGGTGGTCCGGTCACAAGCGTGTAACTCCATGATGTTTTGTGGATGCGCGTGCACCCACAAACCAGATGTCCGCACCCACAAATATGCCCTGTTCGCTCACAAACTCAAAAAATCGGTTCATAATCCTAAGAGCAAAATCTGAACCCTTTCATAACCCGAAAAAGAGCCGAATATTTGGAAAGAAAGCAGGTATTCATATGCGTAGTCGTCCGCTGCATGCTAAATAAACGCAGTACAGAAATGCACCAGTAGGCGTACCCAAGCGGCACTAATCGCTCTCATGTTCTCAAATTTTGCAGTTTTTGCCCTCATCAGAAATAGAAATCCCGAATTCTCAGTATATGGAAATAAAGTGGCCGAAATTCGAGGAGGTTTTTGGTTTCCAATGGGGTTAGGGTTTTTAGGACCCCTTCGGTGCAACAACCCTGGCGGCCGAGAGCATCCCACAAAGGATTTTTGAAAATCACGTTCATATGCAGTCACCCATCACTTCCGCAACTAGCACGAGTACAAAGCACGAAGCATCTCCACGAGACAAAGCAATGGCAGCTAACAAGGGTTCGAAATTCGAAATAGGAGACCACACTGCAAATTGACAGGAACCGGGAACGAACAAGGACGGGCATGAGAATTAGGATGGTACAAGAATCTGGAGGGGGACCAGGTTGGGGTAGGGGCGAGATGATGATTGTAACAGGACGGGCATGAAATGTTACTGGGAGGGAATGGTGGAAAGAAACTGGGACGAAAAAGGAGCAAGTAAAGGGACGAGGACGGAACAGGGACAAATAAGGAGATGGGGACGCGAAAGGGAGAAAGACGGACGGGAAAGGGATAGGAACAAAGAAGAAGGATTGTTACGGTACAGGGACTTAGAGGAGACTGGGATGGCACGGGGACAGGGAGTAACAGGACAGGGTGAACAGGAATATGATCACACCAAGGGAGAGAGAAATGAACAGAACAAGCGTCATGATGAGATATCGGAAAAGGACATTAACCTAGCATTGACTGGGATATTTCGCCACCTCTCATTGATTGGGTGGTGAAGGGGGTTTGCGTTTGCGCCTCCCATCTACCTCGACAACCAATCATCTGATTCGGTTGATTCAAGCGGCAATCGATAGCTCCGAACCTTCCCGTCCTGTGACCAGGGCCTATTTTAACATGTTCACGGGGGAGGGGGGCAATCCTCACCAGTGACCGCCGAATCCGCCCAGTACATAGCGGAATCACCGCCGTGGAAACGTTATTTTGCCACCAGCTCACGAACGATCAGGTTTTTGACATGCTTCAGGCTCAGACTATGAGAAACATACATACATACATACATACATACATACACATACACACGCACAAACAGACACACACACACACACACACACACATATATATATATATATATATATATATATATATATATATATATATATATATATATATATATATATATATATATATATATATATATATATGGTAAGGCTGCCATACGTAAATAGAAACAAAAACGGAAAATGAGTACACAACTTTTAAAAAACCGTCATACAGGTTTCAAATTCCGTCAGCTGGAATTCGGTTGGCTTAGATGAGTGCAAAGATTAGGGCAAGGACATCACTAATAAGTGCTCTCATGTTTGTGGCGATGCTGCTGGATTCCGTTATGTTTGGTTCAGTTTCATGAACTGCTGCTGCCGCAGGGGAGATAAGACAGACCGCGCAGAAATACGGCGAATCCGGCCACAGTCTTTTGCCGGTCTTTGGCCCCAACCATGCAACTCCCAAAGTGCTACCCACTAGGTCCTCATGTACGCCACAAGGCGCATGCGTTTCTCGGACGCACCGGCCGGGTATTTGGCCGTTTGTCACACCGTGAGTTTAAAGCCCTTTGCCCGTGCAAGATCGTATTGACCCATGGACCGTCCCAGGATCGCACTGTATCTTTCATTGCCAACAAACTGTTTATGTTTGATGAACCAAGCATCAGCAGTCTTGTCTCCGTAAAATTCTCACGCCAGCACCCCAGCGCTGTTCGACAATCGCGCCGCGCTTTAGTTATGTCACTGTTGAGCGGTTGACCAAACTGCCCAGAGTACTGTTTCGCAATCGCGCTGCGACCTTCATGGAATACAGGGCGTTCAGCCGTCTGGTCTGCCCGCATGTCCTCGCACTTCGTGCTCGGACGCACGTTTGCTTTGAGCACGGTGCATCGCGCCGTCTATTACAAATGGCGTGAAAAAGAACGCAGTGCGCTTCGATCAGAATCTTTTTCCACAATTGTCATCAACCAATTTCCATTCATGCAGCGGCCTGGGGTATAAAGCAGCCACTGTCACATCCCCTGCTCTGTTTTCGCCCTTCCAGGTTGGGCAGACTATATATACACATATATATATATATATATATATATATATATATATATATATATATATATATATATACACACATATACATATATAACATTCCATGTCAGTTTTCACAGTCCCAGTCTCCTTTATTCCTTATTCTTTATTCACATCCGTAAGGTGGTCCAGTCATCAGTGGCCATCATGTCTCGAGCCAACTACGGTACAGGCATAAAAGCAAACGGAGTCAAAACATGCACACTGCATACAGATTGGTTGGTTGGTTATTGGGGCTTAGGGGCGCACCGACTGCAGGGTCATTCGGCGCCCACACTGCATACAGAAAATACACCGGCGTTGACATGATGTCACAGAGCGTTGTGTTTGACACATGGCGGCATAAGATCGATGGGAATGCATTGCGCGCCCGGCTGTCGTCCCTGCCGGCTGCTGAACAGGCCACGGCCATTCGGGCGGCTCGGCTGGCCGTGGTGAATGATGATTGGACATGGTGGACAGAGTGCGAGCGATCTCCGTGAGCATCGCTCGCACTCTGTCTACCCCCGTCGATCAGCAAGTCTTCCTCGGTGCCCCTGGATCTCCATCCATTTCGGTTGGTCTGCTTCGATCTAGCTCGATTTCCGTTAGTCTCTTTTGATCTCCTTTGATCTCCATCAGTCTTTCAGCCTTTCAGTCCCTCTAAATCTCACTTAATGTCCATCGGTCTCTGCCGGTCTCAACAGATCTTTCGGTTTCTTTTGGTCCTTACCAGCCTCCACCACTCACAACCGGTCTCTGCCGATCTCCAACGTTCTATCGATCTGTGCCAATCTTTGCCGGCCTCCTCGGTTTCCTTCAGTTTCCCCCACATTCACTCAGTCCTTCTTTGTTCACCCACAGCCACTCTCGTCTCTGTCTGTCTCTATGTCTCGTTTCTGTCTTCGTCTTATTCCCTGTGTCTGTTTCTGTCTACCAATATCTGTCTGTCTCTGCGTAATCTTGTCTGTGTTTGTCTGTATGCATCTGTTTCTGAACATACCTATATGCACATTATAGAGGCATTTTTTAGTTCTGTAGCGTTTTTGAAATCCCGAAACTCGTGTGAAGGTCAATCCGAGAAGGAGGGCACAACGCATTCTTTAGTTGAGAACAATAGGAGCTGGTTTTTAGTCGTGATGGGCTAAAAAAACATGCAAAACGCAATATGCGTTTTGTATGCTTTCAGTTGAATCGACCACAACCCTACACCAGATGGGTTATACTGACGTGTTCACTATTGGCTTAGGGACATAGTGGCATTATTTTTAATTTTTATTTTTTATTGTTGAAATATTATCTTATTTAATTATAATTAGATTAAATTACAGCTGATTTAGTTTAGCAATTAAAGGTATGCTCCCAATGGCGTCCCAGTAATCTCCGATCGGACGTAAATGTCTCGAAATATGTCGATTTCATGCAAAATTACGATTTACACCGGTTTATCGAGGACACAGGAGCTATTCTCGATCTTGAGTCATCACACGTGAAGGGCACAAAAGGTAAGACACACACACACACACACACGCACGCACGCACTCTTTCTACATGTCAAGCTAACTTTGTAAAAAGCGTTAAAGGAGAAGGCTGTCATGTACGTTTGTAAGATGTTGCAATAAGGTGCTGCTTCAGCTTGCGTCTGAATAGAAGAAGAGACATGTCAGCGGCGTCTGGTGGCAATATGTTGAACAATGAGGCGACGCAGTACACGAAATGACTCTTTCCGGCCATCGAACCACGTATGTAAGGCAGGCTAAGCAGGCGGTCCTGCCTGGTATGTATCGTGTGATCCACCCGTTCGTTGTTCAGACAAAGCGATGCCGCGAGGTGCTCTGGTTCACCTGTACACCGGATCTTATGATGTAATGTCAGCGTCTGGTGCTCAAACATGCTTTGGGAAGGGAGCCAGCCCAGGTTTTCTAGCACGGCTTAAATGTGCTCATGTTTTCTTTTCCCGGGTATCACGCGTGCAGCAAAATTGATAATTTTCTGCACGGCAGCCATGTTTTTGGCCGAACCGTTTCCGTAAACTGTGAAACAATACCGGATGTGACAGAAAACCAGAGCAGATACAACTACAGAAGGGGTACCGGAAGGGAGGCAGCGACGAAGGTTGGAGATGCCCGTAAGAAGTCCGAAACATTTCTGTAAAAGTTTAGAGATATGAGAGTCTCAAGAAAGGAAACGACCAAAAGTGACTCCAAGATTTTGAACGTCATTGCCAGGATTGATACGATTGTTCGGAACTTTACAGAAAATGTAGGAAGGTTTCGCATATTTTGACGAGTTCCTAGGGGGATAAGCTCAAATTCTGATTCGTTGATCTTGAGACCATTTGAGCAAAAAAACTTATCCAACGAGGCCAGCGCTGTCTCAGGGCCAGAAACAAGAGAAGAAAACGGACATTTTGAGCCAGTGACCAGAGTCAGAGGGTCGTCGGCGTATTGTTCCACGAAAGCACCGGCGGCATGCAGGCTGAGGTCATTAGCAAAAGCAGTAAAGACCAGGGGTCCCAGGGACGAACCCTGGAAATCACCCTGGTTAACTAAACGCGGAGCCGAACTCTGCCTGATAATGGAAGTGTCTATAAGCTTACACTCTGAGCATGACCCGTGAGATAGTTTTTGAACTATTCATGGCTGATCCAGTGAAGCTGAAATTTTGAGATTAATTTGGAATGGTCAGTCACATGAAAAAATTTACTGAGGTCAATCACACAAAGAAACAAAATTTTGGCCTGGGCCATAGCCGATAAAATTTTGCCCGACATGTTGAGGAGAGCGGTTTCGGTAGAATGGAGGCACCGAAAACAGTGCTGGATAGGAGCAGGGAGATCGTTAAAGGAGAGATAGTGAGAGAGTTGGTTTTGAACAACTCTCTCGACTATCTTGGCAGTGACAGGAAGGATAGAGATAAGGCGAAAATTGGAGGGGTTTCCAGGGTCACCGGATTTGAAGATGGGATGAACAATAGCATGTTTCCATGAGGCTCGTACCTTGAAGTCTGTTCTGGCCGCGTCGTGGTTCCCTGTTCCGGCACCCCCTAAACAATGTTTTTGGTAGTCTGTCCCGGTTTCATTGTTCCCACTGTTCCCCTTGTCCTGTTCCCTGTTCTCCATTGTTTTGTCCCTGATCCTCCATCCTGGCTGCCCTGTTTGGCGGACGAGGTCGGCCCTGCCGAATGATATACAATTGGTACCTTGTGACACGGGACTAAATAGTCGCCGAACCGTTATAACTGAAGGCTAAGGTCAGCCGTCCCATTTTTTAAGCTAGCAGAACGGCCTTTTTAGTGTTGCCTGGGTTAGAACATGTCACGTGCTGATTCCCGCGTGCAGTGCTTTACACAATACTGTTCTCCAATCAGTTCTCTGTCGAAAGGACCAGGTTTCGTCCCGATGCGACCCACCCGGAAAGGACGCAGTGTCGGCGGTTGGCAATGGTTTCGAGCTGACTTAAAAATGTGCGAAATCGCCTCCTGCATCGGTTCACATAGCGTGGCCGGATGGGCCGCGGCGCACCTGATGGTAAGAACCAATTTTGTGCCAGTCATTGACACCTTCGCATTCGAAATCCTAGAGTAAACCACTCTGAGCTCGCGCCGTGTGTACGCTGGTGGACCGGGTCGACTCCGTTAAAAGATTTCCTGCGATACTTTGCTGAGGCTGGTCATCATGTTCACGGGTCCGTGTGTTTAACGGTTTCTAAGATCATGACCCCATTTTGGAACCTTGTAAAACGGGAATTTTTCGTGTTCCCGCGGCCAGCACGCACCACGCGCCAGTCTAGGCTCGGCCTCTTCCGTGCGATGCAAGACTCCTACCGATTTTTTTGGATCGCGAGATCGAGCGCTCGGTAGCGGAACGCGTCTTTCGGAAATGTCGGATTTGGCAAACATACATGCATACTTTACGGGGGATAAGAGCGCGTGCAGCGCGCAGATCCAACGTCCCCGAAAATCTGGCATAATGCATTTTGCCTTCAAACCGCTGAGAGCGCCGAGTTTCAGCCACGCGTGACCACTAGTCTCGCCACACCACCTCGTCATAACCGAACCCCGGCGGTGTCACGTAAAACAAGGTCGGCGGAGTACCCAGATTTGTTTTATGTGACCCGTAATTCGATTGACCGAAATCCCCCCAGTGATTTGTTCTTAAAATAGGCCCTTCCGTGACACATACCTTTTTCTTTCAGACCGCTGATGGTGTTATCCTGTTCAGGTAACACACTCAAAAGTAAATTTTGTCCGTAGAGTCGTCTAATCGCAATGACAAGCAGATCAAAACTAACGTCGGCTTGGCAATATGTTTCTGACAGTCTGGTCTCATGCTCTGCGTGACCCCTGTCGGGTCACTGTCGATGCCGATGACCCTGACGCAAGGACATCTAAGGTCACTGCCACTCTCTGGGTACAATGTGACGTCCATGATAACGGATCATGGGTCATAGGGTCATAACGGGCCTGTTTCCAGGCCCATTTGACACGGCGATTCTTCACAAAGACATTTTCAAGGAGCTTTGCGCACAAGAAAGCTTGAAATGGCCCCGATTACCGCACACGTGCAATATTGGAACATTTCGCAGTTTTAAACTCGTATCTCGAGTACCAAGTGCGCGGGAACTCCTCCACAGTTGGGGGGGGGGGAACAAAGAAGCATTTTGGGTTGATTCTTTCCTGTCTGCGCCCATAGCGTCACTGCCAAATTTGAGGAAAGCTGGGGGGAGGGCAGCTGTCCCCTGCCCCCTCTCCCCGAGCCCTTGACGAGCACGCTAGTAACCTCATCTTGCACCTCTGAATAACTTTGCAAGGCTGTCCGTCCCATGTTGCATACTTCCACGGTATGTTGCACAACGTCGCAAAAGTCAACATCTCCACACCGGCCAACCAGAGCGTGAAACATACACCACTTTTCTCGCTAAACTGAAATCTGCCTAAAACTGCAAAAGACCAAACTGCAAAACTTCTGGCGAGTTACAAGAAACTGCCGTGCAAATTGCACGTGCAACGTATTGCAAGAAAATTCGATAATCTACCTGGCCAGTAATTGACCTTCAAAGAAAATTTCAATGTCAGATAACGGGAACAGTGAATACATGCAGCTTCACCGGTATTCGTCCGAAATTCCACTCCAAAAGTTGGAGCGTGTCAAGATTTATAACCCGTCTGCGTCACCTGACCTGTGGTGCGTGACTTAAGGATGGAGAACACTAAAATACCAAAATTCACTGTTATCTGTCGGAAATACCCTTCCATACGATGCAGACTGTTAAGAACAAAGCCCAGTCTGGGTTATCTCACCCTTAGCATTTGACTTTCAAAGCAAAAGTCAAGGTCAGGGACAAGGGAAACTCCTTTTCAGTTGGGGGCCGAGAAGCGTTTTGGACAAATTCTTTACAGCCATCGCCCTTAGGATCAATATTAATTAAAAAAAACTTGGAGGGGACTGAGGCCCCCCTGGCCCCAAGGCTCCCGCGCCGTATGGTCGAAGGATGAGAAACGCTAGAATGCTCAAATGTCTCAGTGTTCGCCGGACATAGCCACAGCGTAAGACAGAGAATATCAAGATCTAGTCGGCCTGAATTACCTGGCCAGTTGTTCGTGATCTTCATTGCTAAATTCAGGTCAAGAGCGAAGGACTCAAGAACACCCATATTTATTAGTGCTCAGTAAATCATCCAGTCCATAAGATAAGGAGTGAAAATTTGATGTAGTCTGCGTCACCTGAGCCATGACGCGAAACCCTGAACGGAAAATTCGAGGCAAAAGGACGGGAGATGTTAACACGCGCAAAATTGGCGACATCTAGCGGGAACAACCAGTCATCGAAAAGGACGGGCCAACATCTAAAGTTATTTCTAGACACCTGATCCAGAGCGCATGTCATTCACCCTCACCAGGCCAGCCTCCTGATCGGCCTTCGCCGGGCTGGGGGTTCATGAAAACCCTTTGCAAGATGTCGAGAATTATAAGTCCTACAAAAAGGTACAAACAACTTTGGAAAACTCATGATGAAGCTATTAGAAAGCTCCAGATTGTTTTCACATAAGGTCAATATTAGGTCGCCATAGGTCATCTTAGGTCAAATTACGCCGTCGATATTTTTCTGGTGGAAAAGTTTGATAGCCAAAGGTTTTACGTGGCTTAAACGAGGTTCAGTAACAAAAAAGAAAGCCTGATTTACTACAGAATTGGGCATAAGCGGCGAAAACATGGGGGGGGGAGGACGGGGCATCGTGCCCCCCCTCCTGTAAGTGGCGAAATTGGACATTAGCCCCACGGCGTTGCACGGAAAAAATGGATTGACAAGTAGCGGGTGACCCCCCCCCTATGCCGGAAGAAGTTTCGCCCCTAATGCTACTGGGCGCAGAAAAGGAACACTTGAGGCAAAACTGGACCATTTCTAGGAAGGCGGAAAAGGAAGACAGGAAATCGCCCTTTTGTAGGAGTCTTGTTCTTCTCAACGTATAAGAGTTTGTCTTAGCTGAAATACGCCGCAGGTGTGCCTGGCACGCGTACGAAGTCGCAGCTATCATATTAAAGTCAAGCAAAATTAACATAGGTCAACGTAGGAAGATATTTATTCGTACAAAACATAAATCATGACTTGCGGGCGTTTGTCTATTCCTTTAATGTCTTAATCTATCTCGTTAAAAAAAAAAAAATGTCGGGCCGCCTCGCTTGACGTCAACGGATCGCCCTCGAACGTCGGCGCTTCCTGGTGGCGAAAAAAATATGACGCTTGTAGCAGTGGTGTAAAACAACGCACACCAAAGCGAAATAAACAAATCTCATTGATCACGTCGACCAGAACTTTTTCTTATGTCTACACTGTACTGCTTGTTTTAATCAGGGGTGGCGGATTAGGGGGGACGGGGACAGCTGCCCCCATCTCCGGTCGAAATTTAACATTAACCTTATGGCATTGCATGGAAAGAAATGAGTTAAAAAATTGCCTTGCCCCTCATCTCTGCAGAAGTTCCCCCGCCACTGGTTTTGATTGTATTTTCTGCAGAAACATGTAATTATTTGTACGATTCAAGAACCTTGGATGGTAACACTGCACTTGTTTGTTATAACAACTATAACTGATAATAAAACTGTGCTCGTTGTATTATGACAGTAACCCGAGACAACATTTATACACACCTAGCTCGAGATCTTTCGACTACGTGTCGGCAAATGAGGGGTCGGAGGGTTGCCTGTTCTCACCGTTGCACACGAAAGAGGTG
This sequence comes from Capitulum mitella, assembly GCA_030062745.1. Lineage (NCBI taxonomy): Eukaryota > Metazoa > Arthropoda > Thecostraca > Pollicipedomorpha > Pollicipedidae > Capitulum > Capitulum mitella. The sequence continues at coordinate 29,347,329 of CP099848.1, read as the reverse complement.
ACACTCGCCCGTGCAGGCCAACAAGATGCCAAAAATCCATTGCCCCTCAACTCGCTGGTAGGGGGCGGATCTGGCCGTCCAGTCTGGGGGGAGGGAGCAAAAAAATTGGCAGTCAAAAACTGACTTTTTTCGCATCGATTCATATCTCCACGGGCTGCATTGTTTGATCTGTCTGGTGTAATGAGTCGGCGAATGACGGAAATCGCCTGCTCTAAGGTGGCCGTGTGTGACACAAAAATCCACCCGGTGGGATCTTTACGCGTCTAATGAACACTCTTGCGCAAATTTAGATTTCATCAACTTAAATTTCATCACTGTGCACCATCCATCGACCACTGACCATTCCTAATGCAAATGGAACTTGCGATTTTAGAACATATTGGCAAAAACAGCAAAATGTATTTTTTTTATAAATTTAATACGGGTATTTGCGGAGTTTTGGGTAGGGGAAAATCATAAATCTTCACATATGTTTTTTTCGGTTGGGGTGGGGGGAGGGCGGTGGCAGTTGCCTATTCTGCCTCTGTAGCAAAAGGTAACTTGCTATGCCTTGTCTGAAACCTCCACGACGATTCCCATTCCGAACGGACTCATGCCGTTAACCAATACCTCAGTGACAAGCCACTCGCATTGGGCGATAGTGTAGAGTCCGGCTTGGGGATTCCTCGGTAACGAGGCACGTAAGGTGTGGAACTCAGGTGCGTATTGCTGAGTCGTATTTCTTCATCAGACAGGGCTCGAAAACGCGCACAATGGCTACATATATACAAACACTGTTTCCGATTCCTAGTAAAGTCCCAAAATCAGTCAAAACATGAGAACAGTGAAACGTGACGGCAATTAAATGTTACGAACGGTTGAAAGCAACTTCTATCTATTATTTCCTGGACAATTTGCAGCATTTTATATAAACGTAGTTGCAAGAAAGGCAAAATGTCTATCGAGTTGAGAAGAGACAAAGTCTTAGAGTAAAGAACGGAATAACGCTATCTATTATTTCGATTAACAACTGCTCGGCTCCATACACCTTTCCTCTTTCCAAATGACCAGTTTCCAATTGATCATCTTTTGTGTTGCCATGACAGTCTCCTGGTTTTGTCATCGTGTTCCCGCTGCGGCCACGCCCAGTTTTGCTCGTCATAATTTTAGCATATCCGGTTGTATCTGCTCTGCATGATGGATCTTGGTCAGCGACGGCGGAAAGGTGGGAGGGGCAGAAGGGGTAGTCGCCCCCCAGCCGTCAGGCTGCGGGCAAAGCTATGTTTTTGCCCTGCCAGAAATTTTGGTCACTGCGCTGAGCAAAACCGCAAATAATCCACCTTCTGCTATTAAAAATTGAAAATCATTGTGGGAGCTAGGACGACAGACGGTAACTGTTTTCGCGAAATTTAGTACAAATCCGAAGGTTTTTCAGATATGGTAGTCATAAAATTTGTTGGCACTCGGCCCCCGCTGCAAGACGCGACGATTTTGGCGATGATTTCAGGAGTAATTAGCACAAGTGTACGCGGCTGCCTTTTGTACCAAACGTGACGCCAATAGAAGGAAATATAACCGTTTTTGTGGACATTAATACATGGGCGTAAGAAAAGGGGAAGGGGTAGGGCGAGGCCATGGGCCCACTTTTGGGAATTTAACATTAGCCATTTGGGGAAGATTAGATTATACTTATTATACATTAGCCCTATGTGTTTTTAGCGTCACTCAGCTTGCTGTATGTTGAGATTTATTTTTGTATACCATGCGTAGTGTTGTTGGGCATGGTACTGATTGTTAATCCTTTGGGCACTCTAGCGAGACGGTTCCGTCTTACATGTCAGAAGTTTGGTGTTGGCATCATTACGTTATGTGTGCGTGGGGGACAACCAAAGCCAGGGCCTAGTCTAAGGAATTTTGCCTGGGGGGTGGGGCCAGGTCTGAAAACTTCGTATTCCAGTGACACCTGCCTACTACGTTGTGTAAAATCGAAATCACGGAAAACACGCATATACGTTAATGTAGCTCCTAGGAGCAACATTTTTGTATTCGGTTAGAATGGTTTGATACGTGCAACTGGCCTTTTCAGACCATGCATTTTTGCACTGCAAAAGGTAGTTTTTTTCCTACTGTAGACCTTGTCATGAGCCAAAACCTCGTTTAAACCACACCAGCCCTATGTTTTGACCCCCACCAGTTCAAAAGTGGCCCTGTATTTCGCCCCAGATGGCATCATTGACCTTAAGGTGCGGTTTTCGAGTCGCATATGTACCAAGAACATTTTTACAGAGACGGAGCCAAGTCCGTTGAAGTATGCCGTAAATGCACGACTCGGAAGACGAACGTGGGCTAGATAATGATGTGCTGCTACATAATGCATGAGATAACCGCATGCGACATAAAGTACGAGGTATCGCACAATAACACCATTTAACATAGTGTAATTTCTTCATAAAACCGGTTGCAATAACTATGCACGACGTTATCGAGATTTGTTTTACCACGTCTTTTTAATACAATGCTTTAATCATAAAGTCAACTTCCGCAGAACTCGGAGGGAGATCCCAGTCTGGTCTGGATACGCCAATGACACATGTCACTACGTTGCTGCATTGCTTAACTGGCTGTGTTCCTTGTGACGCTAGGAACACCTGAATGATTCACAAGTACACTTTTAGATGTTCTGTTGTCATTCCTGTCGTACATGTAAATTAATACAGTCTTTCTTTGCTCCACGTTACGAACTTTTTTCGTTACGAACTCTGTGACCTGTGTAGTGCTATTTGCTTTCACCGGCGGGTATCTAGACGACACTGTGCTCAGTATGCGTGTTCCTAGCTCCACAAATAGCTGGCGTCTGCAGAGTAATATGTGAATAGTTACGAGGGTTTGAGAGATACGAGAGTTCGAGAGGAAGCGGTTTCGTGAGCTGCAGGGACCCCTTGTAAAATGATGGCATTGTGAGATGTAAAGGGATACGAAACACTGGTAGTTGCAAGTGCAAGGGTGTATATATCTACATGCCACGTCAAGACCAATGACTTACATATGGAGCATTAAAACAACTGCATGAGGATCAATAATGATAAACATAAGGCAATGAACGAACACACGGTACTTTCAAAGAAAAGGATGTAGACATGTAGACTCCACGTCATGACCAATAAACTTAGCTATACAGCATTAGAACATCTGCAGGAAAAACCAGGAATGGTTATGATAAGAAACTGTCAAAACTGGTCACATTTCTTTCATGTTCCATGTGATTTGTAAATGTCTTTTACCACACAGCATTGGTTTCTAGCCTACGTTTATCTTCGGAACTAGAGATGACACAATTACCCCACAAAATGCCGTATGGTGGAATATCGAATGCACAAATCTTGAAAACAAAATGTCAGAAGCAAAGCATTAAACAGGGTAATTGTCGACAGACATGGACATTAAACGGGAAAACTCGGGGCGGCAAGATGTCAACATGGGTAAACATGTAATAGCGATGTTTATCGGAACGGAAAAATATTGCGGGACGGAATATTGGATGAACATATAATCGCGAGGTTATACTTTATAACGTATCAGGAACAGGCCTTGCACATGGGCTGGTATAGAATTACGAACTTTTGCATTACACACCATGGAGTGGGACAATATCTAACAGCTTGATATCTCAAAGGATGACGATTATACCAAGACATGAACCTGATGGCGAGGTGGTCAGGACTTCCGTCTGTCAAAATCACGGACGGAATTCAAACTCTTCCCAAGTTGTCTGTCGTTGGCAGATACGGTAATCAGCGCGGGCCGTCGCCGGAGATCGGCGGTATGTTCTACGATTATTCTAGCCGAGACGCTGGAAAACGTTTTCTAGTCCACTGTCATGTGTTATTATCACATGAAAGACCTCTGGCAACAGGGATCACAGGTTGTCTTCAAAAGGCTGCTAGGAAAAGAGGATGGGCAATTTTTCAACGCCCGGGACCCGAACCCTCTACCCTATATGAAGTGAAAAGCCAGCATTTTTGCATCCACACCATCAGGTCCAGAAGTGCAGCCAGGGTATTTGTCTAGTCGGTTCAGTTCAGTAACCGCCTGAGACAAACGGAATGTTCATTTCAATTTTAGCTAAATAGCGAAGGCACTTGGAAGGTTTTGTGTAAACCATGGAAAGATTTCACGGCGATCCTGCTGAGATGTCCCCGTACAGCTTAAGGGAAAAGACAGCGCCCGTGCGCTACGAGGTGTCCGTATTGCCATATCATTCACTTAAATATTTATCCAATGCGTTACTGATCCCTACCCCAACATTTTGTCCGTCAGTCATCTGTCATTTGGTATATGACAGGTTTATGTTTATACTGCTTCGATATTTATGTTGAACATTTTGCATTTGATGTTTTCTCATTCCATGCTTTGTTCGACGAAATAATTGCTCTTCCACCTTAATGCCTACCTTGATATCCAGCATGTCGTATTTTCCCGTTCAAAATTTTCTCCCGCCGTTATTCATCTCATTCGATGTTTTGTGTTCGTTGGCCGTAATCGCGCAAGTCACCCCAACGTATCTGATGATAATCGCAATCGCAATCATAAATGGTGATCATCCGTTCCTAAAAAAAATGGTTGATTTTAGAATTCTATGACTTCAAAATCGCACCAAGAGGTGCTATAGGTCATGTGGGGTGAAATATCACGTCATTTTGCATTTCAGTGAGCTCTAAGTTTATTTGATTGTGTGGCTAAAACGAGCTTATGCTTCATGAGAATGTTATTAGTTGCGAAAACGGTCATATTCAAGGCAAAATGCACGATTAAAAAAACGTAAAGTCTTCAGAAGTAGACCACTTGGAACTACAGCAATGTTGGTTTTCGGAATGGTTGCGTACAAGATATTTATGTTTCTTGGATCTTGTTTCGGTTTGCTTCGAGCCTGTTATCTACCCCGCCCTTTTCCCCCCTCATAGTTCGACTGCATTATTTTCGGTTTTTCCGTTTCGGTGTCATTGCAGCATAACAATGGTATTAGTATATGTTATTTCCATACACTGCCATCTGTGATCTAATCGCACGAAAAATGATGGACGAGGCATTTCGCAGTGAGTTTGCATTTGGAAAAATCTTATGCCACCACAGAAAACCCGGTATTCATTGCGCATTTCCGCAATGGCTTCGTATTTAAAAAAGCTACGTCTCCGCAGAAAACCTGTCGGAGACTTAATGATTTTCAACATCCCAACTGCTCCCCCCCCCCGTTGCCAGGTTTTGCCTTGACGGAGGGGGACTGGCGATTCCACTGCAAGGGCCGGGCCCCCAGTTAACGTGTCAGACGAGGTCCTGGACAAAGCCGCTTTGGCAATTGCTTGAAATAATGACTGCTTTCTCTTGTGATATTACGTAAGAGCTTTGTCACTTAGCTTCGAGTTATAATCTAATGTTGTGCTAGGAAACTGTCTTTTAACCCTTTTCAGGTACACGTTATAATAACGTTGAATTTGTGTTGCAGACGCAAACAACATAAGAGACAGAAGTTTGCATCATTTGCCATTATGTAGATGGCAAGGGCGTCGGTTTCAGTAAATGGCCGGGTGGGTCGAGCCGTGGCCCGACAACCTAACCTCCCCGCAAATGTAGGTTTCTCAATGGATTTAGCCCACTTTATTTTGATGAATGAAAACTTTTGGGTTTCCGTTACTATTTTTCAAATAAAAAACTACGTATGTCCCGTGTATATAAGTATATATATATACATATATCTTTATATATATATACATAGAGAGAGGGAGAGAGAGAGAAAGAGAAAGAGAGAGAGAGAGAGAGAGAGACAGAGAGAGACAGAGAGAAGACGAAAAGATAAATAGATACATCACTTTATGCCATATTCTATACTTTTTTGCTTATCTTTTATCTATTGAAGCTGTTTCTTTTGTTATTTTTGCCCAATCCCCTTTAAAACTGGCAGAAAATATTGGAGGGGATCAAACCAACATTGGAGGGGCCCAATTCAACATTGCGTGGGCCAGGGCCCCCTCGAAAAAAATGCAGATTGACACCCCTGATAGATGGATGCCAAGGGCAAAGACCTAAAAAAATGCCAATTAGTACAGACCTGAACAAAAAAATCCATGCATTTTAGCGAACACAACTGTACACCAGCGCCAAAACCTGAGGAAAAATTTGTTTTATTTAACGAGAAACTGGACGAGAACAAAAAGGAGGAAATTCAGTTTTTTGGGGGAAGTAACCCAAATGAGGTCGGCCGTTGGTCCAATAGAGCTTGCCCCCCAAGCCGAAAATGCAATTCGCCTCCCCTGATTTTGGTACTGTAATATTATGTAGTCAGCCGAGGAAGTTGCCATAGCGTTTTGCAAAGAACGACCTGATACCCAATGCCGGCCGCTTATTTACGAGAGGCATGCCGATACGGCACCAGGTTTCTGTGATTGGCCGATTTAGCGCGTCACGTTTCTCAGATGACGTAATACCTGGAAACGCTTCCCGATTGGTCAAGTCAATCGGGAGCGTAACGTCAAGGCCGCAGTGGTGTTGCAGTCAAGTAGAGAGGAAGGGGTAATCCTTTAGAAGCGCACGACATGAACTAAGCACACCGGATGATACATATACGGCGCGCGTTGCAAAAGTAGACGTCAGCTGTTGCAAGAATACAGCAACATTGTGCACTGGAGCCCCAGGGTCGTAGATCACCTACTAATCGCTCTTTTGTTCCACACAATAGGCATACAGCAGTGTATCCTTTAGCTACTGCATTCTGGAATGCCGTTTGAATTAATCGGAAAAATACTCTGCTTACTCGATACAGCACATTTTGAATGCACACCTGAATCATTTCATCCTTTCCAAACGCTCACCTATTTTAACGGTAGCCTAAATGACGTCATTAATAGAAAAAACACCCAATCCGGTTTGAATTGCCGCAGAAGTCCAACTTCGGAGTGCCAGAGAGATCTTAAACTCATCAGTGACGACAGTGCGAGAACACACCAAGACACCTGCCGTCAAACCATCGATTGCAAATTTCTAAGCATCAATGGCCTGCCGCCTTCTGGCGTCACACCATCGATTACATATCGATCGATCCAATCGATCTGCGATAGATCCACGTGCATGCGTGGAATCCAAGTGTGGGAACACACTAAGACGTCTTCCGGTGTCACACAATCCACTACATATCTCTAAGTGTCAATGCTAATGACCCGTGTGCTCTAATACGATCAAAAACCATCTTCTGTACAAGTGCACGCCAACCAGTTCGGAGAGTTAGAAAGGTCTGAAACTCATCAGCCACGTGCAATGACGGCATAGAAATATACCAAGACACTTTTCGGTGTCAAACCATTGATTGCATATCTTTAAGTGTCAGTGCTAATTACCTAGCGTGCTTTAATACAGTGAAAAGCCATCTCCTATACAAGTGCGTGCCAACCAATCTGGAGTGTCAGAGAGTTCCAAGACTCATCAGGAACCTATGGGAGCACCCAAGGCACATTCCGGTGTCACATAATCGATTAAATACCTCTAAGTGTCAATGTTAATGGTCCGTGTGCTTTAATATCCTAAAAACGTCATCTCCTATACAAGTGCACGCCAACCAGTTCAGAGTGTCGGAGAGGTCTGAAACTCATGGGTCACATGCAATGACAGTATTGAAACATACCAAGAGACCCTTCGGTGTCAAACCATCGACTGCATATCCCTAAGTGCCGATGTTGATTAACCAGTGTTCTTTAATACGATGAAAAGCCATCTCCTATATCTTTCCACGCCAACCAGTTCGGAGTGCCAGAGAGTTCTAAGATTCATCAGGCACGTATGGAGACACGCCAAGACACCTTTCGGTGTCAAACCATCGACCGCATATCTTTAAGTGTCAGTGCTAATTACCCAGTGTGCTTTAATACAGTTAAAAGCCATCTCCTTTACAAGTGCACGCCACCCAGTTCGGAGTGTCAGAGACGAGCGAAACTCATCATACCTGTGCAATGCTAGTATGGGAGCATACCAAGACACTTTCTGGTGTCACACCATCAATTTCGTATCTCTAAGTGTCATTGCTAATTGGTATGTGTGCTTTAATATCCTGAAAAGTCATCTCCTATACAAGCAACTGCTACCGCAAAAAGCGAGGACATGCAAGCAAGGATTCACTTATGACGTCATATCTCCATGACATGACCTAGCACGGAAATGATGTTGATGTCAGAATGTGTAGCATTAATTGGATAGGTGCCGAAAGTTTGGTAGCGCTCACTCTCACGGTTCAGCAGTTATTCACGAAAAACAGAAGAGGTGCCCTAATTGCCATCCACCAGACGGAGCCGGGTTAAATCGGGCGACAACGCTCTCGGGTTTTGTTTTGTGACTTGTTCAAATCCTAAGTCAGCGTGCAGCGATTTTCTTAAAAGTGATGGCCTTAGACCCTATTCCTAGCTTCCCCTTTTAAGTATGACTGTTATTTAAGTATCATTAATAACAATGAGCCCGAAACAGCATTTGCACAAAGATATGATGCCTTTGCAGGACACACTTTTTCGTTACGTCCATTGCACAGGGTGCTTGCATCAATAGTATGCTAGGATATCGCTACCCCATAAGACTCTCAAGAGGATATTTTCACCGGATCATGTTCTAAAGTACGACATTTCCACTCGATTGCATTCTGAGGCAGGACATATTTTCCCGGTTAGACTACCCTAACGACTCGCCACGTTTTCCTAAAATATTGTTTGCAAACATTTCTTTGGCTTATTGATGTGCTTGATGATTCCAAATTAGGGAAAACAACTTTTTCAACCATCAGCAGGAGCCGGAAACAACACTTTCACAGAGATGAAACCATAACCGTATCATTCGGTTGCCTGGTCGTAATCTAGGAATCAAGGATTTTTGATGAAACTGACAGGCTCAAACTCCGTACATCCATGTTAATATTTCTCGGACTATCGCCATCGTCACCTGTGTTGTAAACAACAACAAACGTCCTTGCACGTGTGTTGTTAACAACACATTTGAGAGGACTATAGTCCGAGAAGTATTAATATTAATCCCACCCCATGAACAACATTTCGTTTGCAATGAAAATGCGTGTTTTCCTAGGTTCGTAGGCCCTTGTGTTTCGCTTTATGAAATTTAGCCTCCAAATCAGTTACCTCCCGTACGTAGTTAGCCCTTTCGACGACGGTGGCCTCCGACAGTTCCGCCTCCTTTTCGACACGGTGGTCGGGCGCCTGCGTGGAGATATAATACAAAGCGAGCACAAGTTTCTGAAGAGGGACGTGTGCTCGCCCGAAAAAAAGATCCATGCCGGATGCTGGTTGTGCGACGGCAGGCTCGGTCTGTGCACCTCCACTCTTTTATCGAGGCGCCTGGGCGCCTGCCCTTCGACGGCAGGCTCGGTCTGTGCACCTCCACTCTTTTATCGAGGCGCCTGGGCGGGCGCCTGTCCTTCGCGAGTGGGAGCCCCGCAGTGGCTGCGCGACTGCACGGCTCTCAGCAGGCCGACAGATCTGTGAACAGGCAGGTTTCCCACCAGTTTACCCACTGAGTGCATTCATAACATTCTCTTCAGTCTTCATGCCTTCAGTCCTACTGCTTTAATATGGCCAGATAACCATTTTGAAATGCCCTATACCTGTTGCGCATTATGCGCATGGGGTATAGGCATGACAACATAACACAACACCTTGCAGTGTCAAAATATCGCTTATATTTCTTTCATGGGCGAAGTTAATCGGCCCACTTGCCTTAAACCTCGTTTGGGGCCTTCTGCATAACGCGAACGTAAAGTGGTACTTTTTCGAGTCTAAGCGCAAATGAACGCCAAAAAATAAATGATGATGAAACGAGACGGATATCATAGTGTTTGTCAATTAATTATGGGTCTGTGTTTACACCACATCATTTTATTTTATGCATGGAGTCCCATCCAGGTCTGCTAGGCCAATCCTTGTCATGCGGGGTTGTTGGCTTAAATGCGTTCTCGGAACTGCAGAAGAATTGTTGTAAATAATAACAGATGCTGAGGTAAAATGGAGTATCTCAGTTAACAAGCACTACTGTCCAACAACATAAGGGTCATCTTAGATCACCCAAGGACATCTTAAGTCATCCAAGGTTATCTAAAGCCAGTGACGTAGTATGACGTCTGATTAACTAAAAATGGTAACTCAGATGCCTTAAAAGCGTTTTTCAAGTTTATACCCGACACAAAATCTAATTTTAGGCATGCCGCGGTATTGAAGACTCATTCCGCGGCCGACGCCGCTCCGCTCGTCGGAGCAAGTCAGGTGTTCGCTGCATTGCGCCCTCTTTTGGGGAAATAAAAGATAAATTGCAACAAATTTGTATCATTCGATTCTTTACACTCCAAGCAATCCGAAGATCTAGGTGCTTTTGCGATACCTATTTTCTATCGCATTCCCAAAGATAAAAGTGACGTGTTTCCCGCCGTAGCTCATGACTTCAGTTTACACCCACGATAATCTTGGTAGTGAGCATAAGCCTATTAAATTTATATATAGCCTTCAAGAACATACAGTTTGGAGTCGATCAATATATATATATATATATATATATATATATATATATATATATATATATATATTATGGTATTCCAACACTCCAACCATCTTACAGCGAGACAACACTGAGACCGTTGTAAAACGGCCGCGTCGGCTCGCGGAAACGACTGGCATGGTTTCCGTTATGACGTCATGGCTCGTCACCATGGCAAGGTAGAAAAAAATACCACCATAAGATGCGGAAAAGATGCTCCAGAAGGGACACCAAGTTTCAAAAGAATCAAACAAACCGTTGGGAACTTGTCCTCGGAAAATCTCAGGGGGTTGCATCAACCTCTCTTTATACGGGCGAGGGTTAACACGGCCAAACACTTTCCTCTAGACATGTGCACACCAACCGGCCTTACGTATTATGACAATTTTTCGTAATTTTATTCTGCTAAAAATAATTTTTGGAAAGGGTTTGTGAAAGGACACGAGACAACGGACTGGGACAGGCGACGGGAGGGGAAAGCGGGCCTGGACAGCTGGGACAGGGAACCTGAACAAGGAATTGAGACGGAGAATAGTACAGGGTGTACAGGGTATAGTACAATAGTACAGGGAACCATAATCGTAGCAGGGAACTAGACGTGGAGCCGGGGCAAGAGAGCCGGGACGGCGTTATAATTGAGCCGGTCTTCGGTATCGCGGGTAGTAGGCACATGAAAGCAGTCTGTACGAGCGCATGCGTTACTGTTCCTTCGCTTTCACCAGTTGCCGTGCCGGTATAGCACATGGCAGGTGGATTACATGTAGTCATGTGATCAGTTCGTGCGGGCTTACATTTCCTTTAAATTTTGCAATCATGCGACCTCGGAAGTGTCACGTATGTGTCACGCAGCCCTTTACCATACGGTCAACAGGTGGTTCTGGCGGATTTCGCTGTGGGGCGAACTCGGCCCGTTTCCCGGCGCTGGATCTGGACGACGCCTGGTCGCGCAGAGAAGAAACTGGGTGCTTTTGGATTCTGTATCAGCGATACCCGTAATGTCGTGTAATTACCCGTAATGTCGTGTAATTGTAATCCACTACCGTAATGGCAGGGTGACGTGGTTTTAAAGATAGATGTCGGAATCGAGCGTCAGGCCCGAAAGAAAGATTTTTCCGGAAACTTACCGAAGCCAGTCGATGGTGTCATCCAGAGTAATCAAATGTCCGGTTACCAGCTCGAAGGCATTAGAGGGCAGCTGCAGGGCCGCCATGGCAAAAAGCGAACGTGAGACAAGCAGACCAACAACGACAGATCTGATAGCTACGACTGTCCGGTGCCCAGAGCCGCACACTCCCATCATACGCTGCAGAGCGTCAGTTTCCGCTACACCTGACAGCAGCACGCGCAAGCAGCGCTCGCAAGCAGCGCGCGCTCCGGAAACTGGCCATTGTTGCGTGACATCTGAGTGTAAAGCAATCGCCGATTTCTGGACACAGGTCATTGAAAGGGCTACTACGGTTATTTCCACGTCTCATCGTGGAAATAACCGTATCTCATCTCACGTCACTATCAACGTCTCAGTGTCGGCTGCAATTGGAAAAAGCACCACTGACTTGGCCGTGCAACATCTGACAAAGCCCGAAATGGCTGTAGACGGCTGATGTCTGATTGCATATTTGTTCTGGACAATTTTTCAGACTCGTTTACAAAACTGAATATGATGGAAACCACCCGCATCAACATCCACATGCAAAACAAATGCGGGCAAGACATTTTCAGAATATATCAGTTACATCAAATGAGCAGAGCAGCTAAACATTGCCTAGGCAAACCGATTATTGAGGATTATTTACCACATGCCTTAGTTGCATCCATCAAGTAATATTTTGAGATTTTACGCCAGACACTGCCTCCCCCATGTTGTCAATCTTTCGATTACATGACGGACCAGCTAACATCAGCGAACAAACCTACTTTTATATCCCCTTCTCTCCTTCAAACTTTAGACTCTTCTCTCCACCAAAAGCGGCTCCTAAAACATGGAATGAAATAATTGGCAAAGTATTTCCTAGAATTTCTTGTGTCTCAAGAAATAAAACAACCCTCAAAACAGTTTGTGATTTATATGTTCTTCTTTTTCATTTGTGTGCTTGTCTGCTTTTTTTTTGTTCACGTGTTTTAATTTTAACTAACCACAATCCATGCCCGAGGATGGTATTCCTCGCGAACCGGGCGGCGTTACCAGCCTGCTACCTGCTTACCCGAGGCCCATCACTTTCTTCATGTAGTGTGGAAACCGTGATATTTGACGTAACTGGGTCACACGGGCATGGAAGAGTACTCCTGCCTTCCCATTAAGAGGTAGGGAAATTGAAAAAAATATGATGGAACGCGACGAGAAATGCCGTGGAAATTGCATGAATGCAAGAAGCCCCAATGTGGAGCGAGTTATGAGCTTTTAAGAGCAAACCATTGCAAAAGCCTACTTCATTTTACTGCGTGGACATGGCATCAACTGTTAGGCCAAGAGTCGTGCATAGAGTAAGATGCGAACCAATGTTTGTTGTTGGGACTCGGGACATCTAGCCGCGGAGCCACCCAGCGAAATTGCCGGAACCCCGACCAACGTACAAAAAAGTATTATCACGGGCCGTGGATGGGCGGGTGTGGCGTTGCCCAGCACGGGGATGCACATGGCCCACTGATATCAGCGCCTGGTCTTTGCAAGAGGAATAAGACCCAACTCCACAGCCTTTTGCAAGTGTACCACGGTTGTCGCTGAAGTGCCACGGTTGTGCTTGGATTCCACGTGCTTGATGAGTTTTGGACCTATCTGCCACTCCCATCTGGTTGTCGAGCACTTGTATACGAGATGGTTTTTCGTGGTATTTAAGCACAGGGGCCAATCGATATTGACACTTAGAGATCTGCAGTCGATGGCGTGACACTAGAGTGTGTCTTGGTATGATTCCATACTGTCATTGCACATGTATGATGAGTTTCGGGCACCTCTGACACTCCGAACTGGTTTGCGTGCACTGGTATAGGAGATGGCTTTTCATCGTATTAAAGAACACGAGCCAGTTAGCTCGCACTTAAAAATATGCAGTTGACGGTGTGACACCAGAAGGTGTGTTAGTCTGCTCCCATACTGGCATTGCATGTGTATGATGAGTTTCGGACGTCTCTAGCACTCCGAACTGGGTGGCGTGCACTTGTATAGGCTTTTGATCGTATTAAACCACAC